>BRZM01000019.1:10926855-10953479 GCA_033238685.1 Lates japonicus
GGTTAGGGTTAGGGTTATTGTTTTTGGCCACTTTTAACCAAAGGTTAGGGTTAGGGTTAGGGTTAGGGTTGCAGCTTTTAGTCACTTGTAGCCAGAGGTTATGGTTAGGGTTATTGCTTTTAGCCACATGTAGCTGTGTAATTTGAAAATAGAGAAACTCAACTCAAATGTTAAGCTACAAATCTTTATTGATTCTGTTCCAGACAACAAACCACAGCAAAAATAATGACAGATGTTTGATCACTTGGTAAAACTGTTTAATTCTCTCACAACACATTAAATGTAGTGATGAACACATATGAGGACAAACTTTTGAAAGTCTTACACATCTCCAAACATTTAAATACTTTTGTTGTCCTCTTAATTATATATTATTATTAATATTAATCACAGAAACTGTTCAAGGCTTTGATGATTTTTTTGACACCATACTAGGACTACTACGACATTGTTTGACTGTTTTTGACACCTTACTACACTAAGACATTTTTTGTCTGCTTTTGATTCCATATTATACTAGGACAATTTACACATTTCTGACCACATACTGTAACACGTTTGATGTCTTATTATAATGTGACATTTTTCCTTCTGTTTTGGACTAATATTATTTCTGCATTGCTTTTATATTTAAGATTACTTTTACTGTTACCTCTAATATTAGATTACTTTAACCACTGTGCATTACTTTTCTTATTCCATATTCTAAACTTACAGATAACTTTTAATGTTACCATCTACACCTGGTAAAAGATTAGTTTGGCTATTACATGTTACTGCTAATATTGCTAATTACTTTTACATCATTTCTATTAATACAGATTACTTATACATTATTTTTTAATTGCAGATTACTTCTGTTTTAACACTTTTCTGATACACTGAATACTGAACATAAACGATTTAATGTCAGTGCTCGGTGTTGAGCAGTTGATGTAAAGCTGGTTGTGAATTCCTGTCCTGGTCTTAAAGAACTTCTGCACTGTGCGTCTCAGCGATTGTGGACAATGTCGTGGACGAAGTGGTGACACCTGGAGGAAATCAAAGAGAAACATACAAAGGAAAATGATCAATACACTACTACCTATTCCTCATCAACAGTTTAACCGTGAAAACAAATATTCAACATTACAGAAGAACCACAACATCTGATGGTTGTTCATGCTTTAGTATAATACGATAGTATAATTTTAATGCCTTACTCCACTATAACATTTTTTGACAGTTTTGATGCTTACCAATACTGAAACATTTTTACCTTTAGATTTAGATTTTATTGATCTGTTTTTTTTTAAATAGAAATAATATTTTTTCTTCATTATATGAGGACTAAGTGTGGACTACATCTCTGTGATCGCGGACAATGTCTCTGAGATTATGGACAATGTCTCTGCGATCATCGACAATGTCTCTCTAAACGCCGGCAATGCCGACTAATCGGGGACCAAGTCACCTTGAGTCATGGACAATGTGTCTGATCATGGACAATGTCTCCCTCATCCTCAACAATGTCTCTCCGATCGTGGACAACATCTCAGAACTTCTTCATTGTACGAAGACTCTGTGTGATCGTGGACAGAGAAGTTTACATACCCTGCCAGAATTTGTGATTTCTTGGCCATTTTTCAGACAATATGAATGATAATACAAAAACTTTTCTTTCACTCATGGTTAGTAGTTGGGTGAAGCCATTTATTATCAAACAATTGTGTTTGCTCTTTTTAAATCATAATGACAACAGGAACTACCCAAATGACCCTAATAAAAAGTTTACATACCCTGGAAGTTTTGGCCTGATAACATACACACAAGTTGACACACACACGGGTTTAAATGGCTGCTTAAGGTAACTATCCTCACCTGTGATTGGTTTGCTTGTAAACAATGTGTGTGTATAAAAGGTCAGCGAGTTTCTGGGCTCCTGACAGACCCCTGCATATTTCATCCAGTGCTGCACTGACGTTGCTGGATTCCAAGTCATGGGAAAAGCAAAAGAATTATCAAAGGATCTGCGGGAGAAGTAAGTTGAACTGTATAAATCAGGAAAAGGATATAAAAAGATATCCAAGGAATTGAGAATGCCAATCAGCAGTATTCAAACTCTAATTAAGAAGTGGAAAATGAGGGATTCTGTTGAAACCAAGCCACGGTCAGGTAGACCAACAAAAATTTCAGTCACAACTGCCAGGAAACTTGTTCGGGATGCAAAGAAAAACCCACAAATAACGTCAGCTGACATACAGGACTCTCTGAAAAAAAGTGGTGTGGTTGTCTCAAGATGCACAATGAGGCACTTAAAGAAAAATGGGCTGCATGGTCAAGTCGCCAGAAGAAAGCCATTACTACGCCAATGCCACAAAGCAGCCCGCTTACAATACGCCAAACAGCACAGAGACAAGCCTCAAAACTTCTGGAACAAAGTTATTTGGAGTGATGAGACCCAAATTGAACTTTTTGGCCACAACCATAAACGTTAAATTTGGAGAGGAGTCAACAAGGCCTATGATGAAAGGTACACCATTCCTACTGTGAAACACGGAGGTGGTTTGCTGATGTTTTGGGGATGTGTGAGCTACAAAGGCACAGGGAACTTGGTCAAAATTGATGGCAAGATGAATGCAGCATGTTATCAGAAAATACTGGAGGAAAATTTGCACTCATAAGCCCGGAAGCTGCGCATGGGACGTACTTGGACGTTCCAACATGACAATGATCCAAAACACAAGGCCAAGTCAACCTGTCATTGGCTACAGCAGAAAAAAGTGAAGGTTCTGGAGTGGCCATTTCAGTTTCCTGACCTCAATATCATTGAGCCACTCTGGGGAGATCTCAAACGTGCAGTTCATGCAAGACAGCCCAAGAATTTACAGGAACTGGAGGCTTTTTGCCAAGAAGAATGGGCAGCTTTACCATACAGAAAATAATTTTCATCCACAACTACCACAAAGACTGAAAGCTGTCACTGATGTTAAGGGGCAATACACGGTATTAAGAACAGGGTATGTAAACTTTTGATCAGGGTCATTTTGGGTAGTTTCTGTTGTCATTATAATTTAAAGGCAAACACAATTGTTTGATAATAAATGGCTTCATAACTACTAACCATGAGTGAAAAGAAAAGTTTTTAATTCATATCATTTATATTCTCTGAAAAATGGCCAAGAAATCACAAATTCTGTCAGGGTATGTAAACTTATGAGCACAACTGTACATTATTCTGATATTGCACATTACTTCTATCATTACTCTTTTCTGATATACTGAATACTGAACATAAACAGTTTAATGCTCCAGTGCTCTATATTTGGACAGTTGATGTAAAGCTTCATTTGTATGAATTACCTGGAGGCCTGTAAGTCTCAAGGAGGCTGCTTCACTGTCACGAAGACTCTGTGTGATGCGTGGACTACGTCTTTGTGATCGCGGACCTGTCTCTGGGATTATAGACAAAGTCTACTGCAATCATGGACAATGTCTTTGATGGGTGACGATGTCTCTGAGATCGCATGAGCAGTCTCTGTGATCATCGACAAAATATCTCCATGATCGCGGTCCATGCCGTCGAATCGAGGAACCACAGTGTCTCTACGGACAACGTCTCTCTCATCTTTGACAAGGTCTCTGCAATCATATACAAAGTCTCTGATTGTGGACGATGTCTCCCTCATCCTCAACAATGTCTCTCCGATCGTGGACGCCATCTCAGCGATCATGGTCGATGTTGTGGACGAAGTGGCGACACCTGGAGGAAATCAAAAGAAACATACAAAGGAAAATGATCAATACACTACTACCTATTCCTCATCAACAGTTTAACCGTGAAAACATAGAAAAATATTCAACATTACAGCAGAACCACAACATTTGATGGTTTTACATGCTTTAGTATGACATTTTAACGCCTTACTCCACTATGACATTTTTTGACAGTTTTGATGCTTTCCTATACTGAAACATTTTACCTTCAGTTGAATTTGGAATTTTATTGATCTGTTTTTAGAAATAGAAATAAAATATTTTGTACCCCTTCTTCATTATGAGAGACTCTGTGTGATGGTGGACTGCATCTCTCTGATGGACAAATGTCTCTGAGATTGGACAATGTCTCTGCGATCATCGACGTCTCTGAACGCCAGCAATGCCGACTAATCGGGGACAAGTCACCACGAGTCACATGGACAATGTCTCTGATGTGGACAATGTCTCCTCATCACAACAATGTCTCTCCGATGCGTAGACTGATACGCAGAACTTCTTCATTGTTGAAGACTCTGTGTGATAAATGGGCCCCTACGTCTTTGTGATCGCCGGACAGTGTCTCTGAGATTATAGACAAAGTCTCTACAATCATGGACAATGTCTTTTATGATCGTGGGCGATGTCTCTGAATACATAATGGTGTCTACATGATCATCGACAAAAATATCTCCATGATCGCGGTCATGCCCGTCGAATCGAGAACCACAGTGTCTCTACGATTCTTGCGCAGAGCTCTAAACGTAGGACAATGTCTCCTGATCACTGACAAGCGTCTCTCACATCTTTGACAAAGGTCTGCAATCGCCACAAAACCCTGCAGTTGTGGACAATGTCTCCCTCATCCTCAACAATGTCTCTCCGATCGTGGGCGGCGTCTCAGCGATCATGGATGATGTCGTGGAGCTGAAGTGTGACACCTGGAGAGTAAAAGAAACATACAAGAGAAAATGATCAATACACTACTACCTATTCCTCATCAACAGTTTAACCGTGAAAACATAGAAATATTCAACACGTTACAGCTGAACCACAACATTTGATGGTTTTACATGCTTTAGTATGACATTTTAATGCCTTACTCCACTATGATATTTTTTGACAGTTTTGATGCTTTCCTATACTGAAACATTTTTACCTTCAGTTTAGATTCCGATTTTATTGATCTGTTTTTTTAAAAATAGAAATAAAAATATTTTGTACCTTCTTCATTGTACGAAGACTCTGTGATCGTGGACTACGTCTTTGTGATCGCGAACAATGTCTCTGAGATTATAGACAAAGTCTCTGCAATCATGGACAATGTCTTTGTGATACGTGGGCGGTCTTCTGAGATCATAGGCGGTGTCTCTGTGATCGCCGACAAATATCTCCATGATCATGGTCATGCCGTCGAATCGAACCACAGTGTCTCTACAGTTCTTGCATGAGCTCTGCGAGTGGGACAATGTCTCTGATCACGGACAACGTCTCTCTCATCTTTATTAAGGTCTCTTAATCATGTAAAGTCTCTGATTGTAGACGATGTCTCCTCATCTCAACGTGTCTCTCCGATCGTGGGCGGCGTCTCAGCGATCGCCAGTCGTCGCCGTGGGCCAGTGGCGACACCTGGAGAAATCAAAGAGAAACATATACAAAGGGCGAGTGTTACACTTACTACCTGTTACCATCAACAGTTTAACCATGAAAACATAGAAAAATATTCAATATTGGCAGAACCACAACATTTGATGGTTTACATGCTTTTGATATGACATTTTAATGCTTTACTCCACTATGACATTTTTTGACAGTTTTGATGCTTTCCTATACTGAAACATTTTTACCTTCAGTTTAGATTTAGATTTTATTGATCTGTTTTTTTTAAATAGAAATAAAAATATTTTGTACCTTCTTCATTATATGAGGACTCTGTGATGGTGGACTACATCTCTGTGATCGAGGACAATGTCTCTGAGATTATAGACAAAGTCTCTGCAATCATGGACAATGTCTTTGTGATCGTGGAGCGATGTCTCTGAGATCATAGAGCGGTGTCTCCATAGTCATAAACTATCTCACTATTCGCGGTCATGCATTAAATCGAGGAACCACAGTATCTCTACCGATTCTTCATGACTCCCTACGAGCATGGTTTAATGTCTGATCACAGCGGACAGCATCTCTCTCATCTTTGACGATTCTGCAATCATATACAAAGTCTCTGGTTGTGGTGATGTCTCCTCATCTCAACAATGTCTCTCGATCGTGGACGGCGTCAAGCGTCATAGTCGAATGTTATGTAGATGATGAAAAGCGACACCAGGAAATCAAAGAAACATACAAAGGAAAATGATCAATACACTACTACCTATTCCTCATCAACAGTTTAACCGTGAAAACATAGAGAAATATTCAACATTACAGCAGAACCACAACATTTGATGGTTTTACATGCTTTAGTATGACATTTTAACGCCTTACTCCTATGACATTTTTGACAGTTTGTTTAACTTTCTACTGAAACATTTTACCTTCAATTTGATTTAGATTTATTGATCTGTTTTTTAAATAGAAATAAAATATTTTGCCTTCTTCATTATATGAGGACTCTGTGACAGTGGTTCATCTCTGTGATCGCGGACAATGTCTCTGAGATTATGGACAGCCTCTACGATCATCGGCAATGTCTCTCTGAGCATAGCAATGCCGACTAATGAGGACAAGTCACCCGCAGGTATGGACAATGTCTCTGATACGTGGTATTATCTCCCTCATCCTCTTAATGTCTCTCCATTCGTGGGCGGCGTCGCAGAACTTCTTCATTGTTTGACTCCACCAATGTGATAAGTGGACTCGTCTTTGTATTGATCTGAGACAATGTCTACAGTTATAGTTCAGTCTCTGCAATCATGGTTAATGTCTGTGATGCGTGGGCGATGTCTCTGAGATGTGGAAGATTGTCTCTGTGATCATCGACAAATATCTCCATGATTGCGGTCATGCCGTCGAATCGAGTACAGTGTCTCTACCTGATTCTTGCATGAAGCTCTGCGAAGCATGGGACAATATCTTGATCAGACAACGTCTACCTCATCTTTAAACGAGTCTCTGCAATCATATACAAAGTCTCTGATTGTGTGGGCGTCTCTCCTGTCTCAACTAATGTCTCTCAGTGGTGGGGCTAGCGTCTGTGATCATGGTACGATATTGTGGGCCAGTAAAGCACCTGGAGGAAATCAAAGAAACATACAAAGAGAAATGGAGTCAATACACACTATTCCTCTTAACGGTTTAACAACATAGAAATATTCAACATTACAACATTCCCTAACATTTGATGGTTTTGTACTTTAGTATGACATTTTAATGCTGCCCTCACTATGACATTTTGTGGTTTGATGCTTTCCTATACTGAAACATTTTACCTTCAGTTTAATTTAAGTTTTATTGATCTGTTTTTTAAATAGAAATAAAATATTTTATTACCTTCTTCATTATGAGGACTCTGTGATGGTGGACTACATCTCTGTGATCATGAGGACAATGTCTCTGAGATTACTGGACAATGTCTCTCAAGTCATTGACAATATCTCTAAGGCATGTAATGCCGACTAATGGGACCCAAGTCACCACAGTCATGGACAATGTCTCTGATAAGTGGACAATGTCTCCTCATCCTCAGTATCTCTCTCGATCTCGTGGACGGCGTCGCAGAACTTCTTCATTGTTTAGAACTCTGTGATAAGTGGACTACGTCTTTGTGATCGCGGACAATGTCTCTGAGATTATAGACAAAGTCTCTGCAATCATGGACAATGTCTTTGTGATCGTGGACGATGTCTCTGAGATCATCGAGACGGTGTCTCTGTGATCATCGACAAATATCTCCATGATGCGGTGGCGTGGTCCGAGGAACCACAGTGTCTCTACCGATTCTTGCATGAGCTCTGCGAAGCATGGACAATGTCTCTGATCACGAGACAGCGTCTCTCTCATCTTTGACTGGTCTCTGCAATCATACAAAGTCTGATTGTGGACAATGTCTCCTCATCCTCAACAATGTCTCTCCGATGGGTGGACGGCCTCTCAGCGATCATGGATGATGTCAAATGGGCCGAAGTGACACCTGGAAAATCAAAGAGAAACATACAAGGAAAATGATCAATGCTACCTATTCCTCATCAACAGTTTAACCGTGAAAACATAGAAAAATATTCAACATTACAGCTGAACCACAACATTTGATGGTTTTACATGCTTTAGTATGACATTTTAATGCCTTACTCCACTATGATATTTTTTGACAGTTTTGATGCTTTCCTATACTGAAACATTTTTACCTTCAGTTTAGATTCCGATTTTATTGATCTGTTTTTTTAAAAATAGAAATAAAAATATTTTGTACCTTCTTCATTGTACGAAGACTCTGTGATCGTGGACTACGTCTTTGTGATCGCGAACAATGTCTCTGAGATTATAGACAAAGTCTCTGCAATCATGGACAATGTCTTTGTGATCGTGGGCGATGTCTCTGAGATCATAGGCGGTGTCTCCTGGTCAATAAAACCAAATATCATGATCAGCGGTCATGCACGTCGAATGAGGAACCACAGTGTCTCTACAGGATTCTTAACATGAGCTCTACATTTTGTGGTGAAGCATGGGACAATGTCTCTGATCACGGACAACGTCTCTCATGTGACAAGGTCTCTGCAATCATATACAAAGTCTCTGATTGTGGACGATGTCTCCCTCATCTCAACAATGTCTCTCCGATCGTGGACGGCGTCTCAGCCCGATCGTAGTCCGATATTGTGGGCAGAAATTAAGCGACACCCTGGAAATCAAAAGAAACATACAAAGGGAAAAGTCAATACCTACTACTATTCCTCATCAACAGTTTAACATTGGCTATAGAAAAATATTCAACATTACAAGCAGAACCACAACATTTGATGGTTTCCACATGCTTTAATGTAACATTTAATGCCTTACTCCACTATGACATTTTTGACAGTTTTGATGCTTTCCTATACTGAAACATTTTTACCTTCAGTTTAGAGTTAGATTTTATTGATCTGTTTTTTTTAAATAGAAATAAAAATATTTTGTACCTTCTTCATTATATGAGGACTCTGTGATGGTGGACTACATCTCTGTGATCGCGGACAATGTCTCTGAGATTATGGACAATGTCTCTGCGATCATCGACAATGTCTCTCTGAACGCCAGCAATGCCGACTAATCGGGGACCAAGTCACCACGAGTCATGGACAATGTCTCTGATGGGCGTGATATCCCTCATCCTCAACAATGTCTCTCCGATCGTGGGCGAACTTCTTCATTGTTTGAAGACTCTGTGTGATCGTGGACTACGTCTTTGTGATCGCGGACAATGTCTCTGAGATTATAGACAAAGTCTCTGCAATCATGGACAATGTCTTTGTGATCGTGGACGATGTCTCTGAGATCATAAGGCGGTGTCTCTGAAGTCGTAAAACAAATATATCTCCATGATTGGGTCATGCCGTCCGGATGAGGGAACTACGGTGTCTCTGATTCTTCGCAGAGCTCTGCGAGCATGGGACAATGTCTCTGATCACGGACAACGTCTCTCTCTCTTTGACAAGGTCTCTGCAATCATACAAAGTCTCTGATTGGAGGCGATGTCTCCCTCATCCTCAACAATGCTCCGATCGTGGACGGCGTCTGGCCCGATCATGGTGGAATGTTGTAGACGAGAGGTAAACACCTGGAGAAATCAAGAGAAGTATACAAAGGAAAATGATCAATACCTACTACCTATTCCTCATCAACAGTTGCCGACGAAAACATAGAGAAATATTCAACATTACAGCAGAACCACAACATTTGATGGTTTTACATGCTTTAGTATGACATTTTAATGCCTTACTCCACTATGACATTTTTTGACAGTTTTGATGCTTTCCTATACTGAAACATTTTTACCTTCAGTTTAGATTTAGATTTTATTGATCTGTTTTTTTTAAATGAAATAAAATATTTTGGCACCTTCTTCATTATATGAGGACTCTGTGAGTAATTGGACTACATCTCTGTGATCGCCGGACAATGTCTCTGAGATTATGAATGTCTGCGATCATCGACAATGTCTCTCTGAGCAGCCAGCAATGCCGACTAATGGGGATAGTCACCCACCCGAGTCTCATGGACAATGTCTCTGATCGTGGACAATGTCTCATCCTCAACAATGTCTCTCCGATCGTGGGCGGCCGTCCCTTGGCAGAACTTCTTCATTGTTTGGGAGCTCTGTGTGATCGTGGACTCGTCTTGTGATCATGAAGACAATGTCTCTGAATTATAGACAAAAGTCTCTGCAATCATAGACAATGTCTTTGTGATAGGTAGACGATGTCTCTGAGATCACCAAATGATGTCTGTGATCATCGACAAATATCTCCGTTGAATCATGCCGTGGTCGAGGAACCACAGTGTCTCTACGATTCTGCGCAGAGCTCTACGAAGCATGGGACAATGTCTCTGATCGCAACAGCGTCTCTCATCTTCAACAGGTCTCTGCAATCGCCACAAAGGAAGTCTCTGGTGTGGACAGTAATATCCCTCATCCTCAACAATGTCTCTCGATGGGTGAATGACGTCTCAGCCCGATCATAGCGTCATTGTGGACGAAGTGGTGACACTGGGAAAAATCAAAGAAACATACAAAAGGAAAATAGTCAATACACTACTACCTATTCCTCATCAACAGTTTAACCGTAAGCATGAAAAATATTCAACATTACAGCTGAACCACAACATTTGATGGTTTTACATGCTTTGGTAACATTTAATACTTACTCACTATGATATTTTGACAGTTTGATGCTTTCCTATACTGAAACATTTTACCTTCAGTTTTGAATTCGATTTTATTGATCTGTTTTTTAAAAATAAGTAAAATATTTTACCTTCTTGACTATACGAAGACTCTGTGATGTGGACTACGTCTTTGTGATACATGGGCAATATGCTGAGATTATGAGCAAAGTCTCTTTGCAATCATGGATAATGTCTTTTGTGATCGTGGAGGCGATGTCTCTAAGGATCATGAAGCGGTGTCTCTGTGATCATTGACAAATATCTCATGATGGCGGTCATGCCCCAGTCGAATCGAGGAACCTACAGTGTCTCTACCGATTCTTCACGCCCAGGCTCTGCAATGGGACAATGTCTCGATGCCGGACAACGTCTCTCTCATCTTTGACCAGGTCTCTGCAATCATATACAAAGTCTCTGATTTGGGCCCGATGTCTCCCTCATCCTAACAATGTCTCTCGATCGTGGGCGGCGTCTCAGCGTCGCCGATGTTGTGGGTGGTAAACACCTGGAGAAATCAAAGAGAAACATACAAAGGAAAATGATCAATACACACTACCTATTCCTCATCAACAGTTTAACCGTGAAAACATAGAGAAATATTCAACATTACAGCAGAACCACAACATTTGATGGTTTTACATGCTTTAGTATGACATTTTAATGCCATACTCCACTATGACATTTTTTGACAGTTTTGATGCTTTCCTATGCAAAACATTTTACCTTCAGTTTAGATTTAGATTTTATTGATCTGTTTTTTTTAAATAGAAATAAAAATATTTTGTACCTTCTTCATTATATGAGGACTCTGTGATGGTGGACTACATCTCTGTGATCGCGGACAATGTCTCTGAGATTATGGACAATGTCTCTGCGATCTTGACAATGTCTCTCTGAACGCCAGCAATGCCGACTAATCGGGGACCAAGTCACCACGAGTCATGGACAATGTCTCTGATCGTGGACAATGTCTCCCTCATCCTCAACAATGTCTCTCCGATCGTGGACGACGTCGCAGAACTTCTTCATTGTTTGAAGACTCTGTGTGATCGTGGACTACGTCTTTGTGATCGCGGACAATGTCTCTGAGATTATAGACAAAGTCTCTGCAATCATGGACAATGTCTTTGTGATCGTGGATGATGTCTCTGAGATCATAGACGGTGTCTCTGTGATCATCGACAAATATCTCTCCATGATCGCGGTCATGCTGCAGTGGTCGAGGAACCCACAGTGTCTCTACGATTCTTGCATGAGCTCTGCGAAGCGTAAGGACAATGTCTCTGATCACGGACAGCATCTCTCATCTTTGACAAGGTCTCTGCAATCATATACAAAGTCTCTGATTGTGGACGATGTCTCCCTCATCCTCAACAATGTCTCTCCGATCGTGGACGACGTCTCAGTGATTGTAGATGATGTCGTGGATGAAGTGGTGACACCTGGAGGAAATCAAAGAGAAACATACAAAGGAAAATGATCAATACACTACTACCCTTTCCTCATCAACAGAATCATTATTTCACTTTTCAACCTTCCTCTTATTAAGACATTTTTAAAATGTCTTTGTTTTGTGTTTTTTTTCCTTTAATGAATAACAAATTTACAAAGGTCTTAACAGCAGCTTATGTGAAACATAAGTAAATAAATATAAATTTGTTTTTATATTTTATTATTAGAATTAACATTGTTTGTACAGTGTTGTCTGTCGTCTGATACATACACAGAATTAAGAAATTTTGAAAGAGGAGAATTTAGGAGGGCTCTTGGGCGATATGGAAAAAGTTTTCTATATATCGGCGTGTTAATATCACAGTATAAATCAAATCACTATTTCTGTCAAAATGCCAAAGTTCCCAAGTAAGAGATGTGAAGATACAATAAGGGTCAATTTTAGGGCTAGGACTAAGGGTTCCTAGTCAACTGCAACACTCTGTGAAGTGGGATGTCAACCCGGAAGAGTCGGAAAAAAGCATTAGCTTGACTGGGGGAAGAATCCAAAGATGGCGCTACTACTCATGTAACAGTGAACAACGCTAATTTACTGTTTCTAGCAGTTCTGCTCAATTTGTTTAACATTAAGTCAGTCATACAAGCGTGTAGGCGTTGTTATCAACTGGTATTGCTAACGAGGGCTAGTCTGAGATTTCTAAGTGTTGCGTTAAAATCTAATGTTAATGGATGAATTTGTGTCTTTGACGATAGCTCTTACTGCTACTAAATCTACAAAGACAATCAAAACCCCTGACCAAAAAAACCACCAGGGCGCGCCGACAATCACGATGAGATGTACTGCCACAATAAACAAAAAAAAATGGCCTCCAGGCCGTACACAAAGTAAATCGGAATGGACATCCAGGTGTAAAACAGCCACGCACAGGCGTATATTTAATGACCACAAACTAGGCACCATGATATATGACATGATGAATTATTCTCGACTTCTCTCTGAGTAAATGCCAGGATGGAACACAACCTTACAAAGAGATGCAAAATGTGGGTAAATTGACCGCGAAGCCAATACAACAACAACTGGAACAGACTATCAAGAGCTCCTTGTGTTTTACAAGTCAATGTTGGGGGTCTACAACTCATGTCGGGACCGTCAGTGAAAACACAAACACTCTATTGCCACGCAATAAAAACGACTGAAAATGGAAATACAAGGTCAACAAAAGAAGGCTAATGTTAACTCGCCACTAATACAAATGCTAACGCTAACACACAAGCTAGTTAGCTCCTTATTTCCACCTTCGCGCTGCGAATTGTGTTCAGCATCAACAGCTTCCTCGTGCTCGACAAAAAGCTTGGCTCAAAGCTTGTTTGGCCCTCAGGCTTCTTGATGATGCGTTTTCCACAGTGCTAACAAACCGAAGCGTTTCAGCGTTGGTTTTAATCTGTTCTCCGAACTTCTTGTCTCCGCCTCTGCTCCACCCAGAGAAGTGCATTGACCGATGGCGACCTGCAACGGAGCCAATGGCGGCCTTATGAAAGGGCAAGCGCCAATTGGCCAGCTGACTCTGCTCCGCCTGTAACCCGTCTCTGATTGGTTTTCAATATACCATCCGCGGGAAGGTAGGATACAGGTAAGTCCATGGCTTGTATTAAAGAGGAGATGGTTCAGTCACCCATCGACACAATCAAGTAACAACCAGGTGATCAGTTGAGAGAATAGGTTATCTTGGCGTTGGCCACTGTAAATTATTTTAAACAGTTTATGACTTTGTTATATATTCACATGGAAAGAAAAACTATCTGACCGGTTAGTTTATGTACTACTTAGAGGTGGCTGAATAAAGTACTTACCAGCCATTAAAATAATATTAGAGCAAGACAAGACTAAATTATAATTGGTATTTTGTATTTTTGTTATATTAGTGATTATAATTAGAAATTCTACATATTTGTTCCAATGGACGATGGTTTACATGTACTTGGGATTACAAA
Source organism: Lates japonicus (assembly GCA_033238685.1). NCBI lineage: Eukaryota > Metazoa > Chordata > Actinopteri > Centropomidae > Lates > Lates japonicus. The sequence continues at coordinate 10,940,902 of BRZM01000019.1, forward strand.
TACCATAAAGGAATCCTTGGGGCCAGCATGCATCGCTATCGGATTATAATGTAGTCTATATGTCACCCATAACAGACTCAAAACAATGGTTAATAACACACACAAAAGACAACACCGCCTTATTCATAAAACCAACTATATACAAATATTGTTACAAGTATATTCAACATATGTCACATTAGAATAATGATAATACTTTACATACATTTGATCAATCTCATATTTCACAGTACATACATGAAAAAATCACAATTCTAGTTGATTGTATACAATAAATACACTCTGGTCATAGGCTTTATTTGTTTTCTTTCTTTCTTTCTTTCTTTCTTTTTTTTTTTTTACAAGCTTGGTTAGTTTTTTAAACAGAGTGCAAGAGCTCGATTGTTACTACAGCTATGGCCTGTGAAAGATCCCCTTCATGCACTTTTTGCTGTAGACAAAACATTTGTTTTGTTTAACTAACAGAACCAGTAAAACTCTAACTAGTTTTCCAGACAATCTCATTTGAGGTTGGAGCCAAAGTGCAGCTTTTTGGCAAGCGTGCAGCTTAAACAGCATGAAGTGGGATGTCTACAAGCTGACCATGTCTGTCTGCAAGCAACCCAAAATCTGTGAAGAAAGAGCAAAGTTGAACATGGCTGGCTGAACACTTGCGTTCTTAATGCGTGGTAAACAGACAAGTGTGGATCAAACCCAAGTAACCTGCAGTCAAAACCTACCACATAATTTTAAATTTCATCTGTCTTAAGTTGCCCAAGTGCACCTAATATTCAAAAAAAAAAAAAACAGGATGTGACTGTGCATGCATAGCAAGACTGTAGCGTCTGAAGAGCAGGAAATTCTCCAGAGGTCAATCTCGGTCCTCTGTAAAAGGGTGTTTCTCAGAGTCCTCTGTAAAAGTGTTGACACTATTTGCTTACGTTAAAAAGCAGGTTTGCTGCCAGCTTTAGTTGTTTCCATTCAGAACAGTCTACATGGTAAACAGTCTTCAGTCACAGTTTAACACTTGGCAAAACAGAAGAGCTAAATCCGAGCACAACATTATATTTCTTCTCACAGTCTTTGTTAGACTAACTATTATACCATAATTTTTGCTTCTTAATAAAAGCATCACCTTTTGCTTAAAATGTCGCTGTTGTCAAACTCATTCATGTTTGATCTCTGAGCTATTTCTATTTAGCTAGCCAGCTTTTTCTTTAAGGCTGTAATTTCATAAAAAACTGACAAATCCTATGCCAGTGTCTCCTGTTTTTCTTTTCAGTTTTATACATTCAGTCAGTTCATCGGTGAAGGCAACACACATTAGCAGCATCCTCACACAGTTCCTCTTGGTTAAGAGCATCAGAATCTGTCACTGTCGTGCTGTACGTACCAGGAAAACTCTGGATCTGATGCTATGAGCGGCAGTTGGCATGGATCAAGGGATGTGACGTGATTCAGCTGATGTGTGTTGCACTTCTTATATTATCATGTTGAATGGAAAATTAGTAACCAATAATACATTAGATGTTTTACATGGATACTTAATTCCCATACTGTGATTTTGGGGAGGTCTTCCTTGGTTACCTTTTCTAATGTTTGTCACAAGCTAGATGTCTTTGCTACAACTCATGCTAAGTATGATATTTGTGTGACTTGGCTGGTTGATGTCTGGCATCCAATGCAATTGTTTGGAGAACTGTTGGATACCAGACTCAACAAGGTGGTGTAGTCACTAAAGATATTTGTTAGCAGTCAAAAAGTTGGCCTGGGCAATTGAACAAATGTCGGCTATTGACGAATTGGCTTTTAATCTTGATTTCGGTCATTATCTTTGCTGATTTACTATTTCTATCTTTGGAATTCAACATTCTACAAACTAGGAACTGGTTTGATTCCTGTCTTTCTAAAAACAGGGCAGTGACTAAATGATAATTAAATCATCTTTAGTGGTTGCTGTTTGATCAATTGGTCACAAAGCAATGTATTTGAGAACCAGACCAAAACATAAGTCCTGATCATTTAACAGCATGTTATCCTCATCTCTTTGTTCATTTGGGCTATAGTCGAGGCGTCCTTGATCAGTCTTTGAATACATTTAAGCCTGGTAGTGATATTCTGTTCAGACCTGTTAGACCTGTTCAGTCTGTCTTTACCTGGGATATCAGCAATCACGGCTGTTGGACTGGCGGTGCCTGGTTGGAACGTTTTTCAGATATGCCCCTACCTCAGTCAGTACAAGAATCTAAGTTACTTTGCCTCGAATCCATCAGTTTTAAAACTAATACCATCTTTTATGGTGTCCAAATCTATTATTTTGAGGTCCAACAGATATATTAAGACGTTTCATCTAGATTCAAATGGTTAAAAGTGAACAAAACAGTCAGTTATTGATATTTGAAGATCAGCAATGAACTGAACCTATTTCAGACCGCTATATTGGTGATTTAAACCCACATTTTCCTTGATAGTTATGATATCGGTGCACAGATATCATTAGACATTTCTTCTTTTTCAACATTCAGAGAGCATCTCCTTCAAAATGCTTCTATTGAATTTTCTACTATGTCCCTTCTCTGGGAGTTTAATAGTCTGTGTTTATAGTGAAGATCATAAACAAGCAGCCTGACTCTAGAAGCCAAGACCTTGATCCTGAGTCCATTTCTAGCCATCACCCTCCTCCACTGGGAGTTCGGACTTGGAAGCAGCCAAACTCTTGGCCACCTCATGTGGAGTGCGGCTGGGAGAGATATCACCGTCATGCCCGTCTCGCCGGTGTGAGCCAGCGTGGCCAGTGGACACCAGCACACACAGCTCTTGCGGTCGGCGACATCGCGGAGCGGACCACAGCAGCCATGCCGACCACCCGGTCCGCCCGGCCGAAACAATAATCCTTCACCGTCACCTGGAGCTCACCAACAGTCTGCGGACTCACTACCCAGAGACGCAGAGGAAGAAGAAAGAGTGCACTACTTCTCAGCGGTTAGGTTTTCAGCGTTATGAGTTTAGGTGGAAGAGTTTTGGATTTCAGACTCACAACTGGAAGGCCTCGACGAACTTTCGCGGACCAGCTGTTGTTCTTGGATTTTAATGGTGACTTGCGCTTCTTATCGGCCAGGAAAGGACCAACCATGGAGACCTCAACAAAAGGCGGAACATACGATGTCTGCACTTCATATCGTTCACTGCAATGACTGGATGGATGTGAAAATGAGATAAAGAAATTCAATGTTGATTGTTGTGTTTGTGGTTTGTTTCTCTTTGATATTCTAGTTTGATCTTTGTTTTGTGTGCCACTTTTGCAAGATTTCAAGATTTAGCCCTGGATTTAGGATTGATATTGAGTTTAAACCTTGGTACAGTGCTGTAAGAAGGTTTGAGTTATAATTCAAACACTGTAAATGTTGTGTATTTTGGGCTGGGTATACCTCTGGCGTGACCTTGCGTTCCCAAACATCATGTCAATCTGCAGAACCATACTCTCCGATCAGCTTCTCTGAACCTGTACGACGGCCACAACACATTCACTGGGGTGTATTTTTCTAAAGGAACCCCACAAAGCTCAATAGTCTTGTAGAACCCACGTTCTCCTGATTTCAGAGTGTAGACTTACCACCTCTATCAATTGAATCTTTCATTTATGATGATTCTGATGCCGTATACTGAGAGGGACAGTAAAGACATTTAGTGAACTCAGGACATCTAATGCATAAATCCTATAAATTGTACATACAGTGTGTGATCACCTTGGGAGTGTTGCGTGGTGACAAAGGTCTTGATAAGGCCAGTGCTCAGGAGTAGAGGAGAGGCAGTGGCAGCCAGTTCAGAGACTTTTCTCGACAAATGCCTTCTTTAGCCGTTTCCTCCTGCGTGGAAGTATTGCTGAAAGGGAAGAAGCAGATGAAAAAAAGGTCCTTTCAGGTAGGTAGATTTTTATTAACTGAAAATCTGCAAAAAAGCGAAAAAAATTAAATAAACTGAAAATATTCTGAACATGCAGGTCTCCACCTACCTTGATCGTCTCAGCCCTGCATAAATGATGTATACACACTTGGGCGTCAGGGTTCTAGCCTCACCTCCTCACAGCAGAGATCACAGACTCATATTAGAAACAAAACAAAACCAAGCAAACCCAGGGAAAATCGTGGCTTACAGATTTGTTGGATAATAACTACACTGGCTCCAACTTTTTGTAGATCAATGAGTAAACTATTGCAAAAAGGATAAAATCCACACATCATTTAGCTGCCTTTCTTTGAAAAGACTGAAAAAAGAAAAATTGGGACACAACTTTCCAAGAGACTTGTTCTGTTTAGCAGCTCAGAAAAAAACTTGATTTGCGTGGTTGAGGCTCAGCAGGCGCTGCTGAGAATGGGAACATCTTGAATTCACTTTTTCCCATCCAAGTTTTTTTACCTGACCTGTCTTGGCTTTGAACTGCCAACTTTGTACAACCTCCTGCTGCGTTAACAAGCAGCAACCACCAGCGTCGATTATTGAAGTTGGGTCGGTACTATACCCGAAACACCACATTTTCTCTTTCTCTGTGAGAATTTACTTGATCTCTGTAGCTAATTTGCTTCAGTTTGGGGTCTTAAAGCTTCAAAAGAGATAGATAGATAAAGAGATTGACGAGCGTCTCAACTGTCATCTCTGCCCCAGTTACAAGAATTGCTTATCAACGTGGTGATAGATAGTAAACTGAAATCAGGCTTTCCAGCATCCTTTGACAGTCTTTGTGTCTTACCTTGGTTTGAAGTCTTTAGCAGTAGTAGTTGGGCTCCTGCAAAGATGAAGAAAAGAGTTAAGTCAAATTTTATTGAAATTTATTGGAAATTCTCAGCATTCCATCATAAATACAACATAAAAGAAGAGTATACCAGTCAGGACACAGGGGACAACAATACATGAAGAGCCAAAGTTGTAGGTGTGGAAAAAGCTACTTGAACCATCATCTGTGCAAATTCAACATGTCTTTGTAAGTCTTTTTTGTTCTACGAGTTGGGTAGAGCTCAGAAAAGCTCCCTCTGCAAGTGGTCATAACAATCAATAGCATGGGCCTTATGACTATGAATCAAAAAGCTAGACTTGATTTTTAAACAACTTCTTAAGCTGAGCAAGCCTGTTCTTACTGGCCAGATTCAGGTTCCCAAATATACAAGGGTTGACATTTTTGTGCACATTAAAGGTTAGGGTTAGGAGAAAGTGATCTTCCTATAAGGAGAAAAGCACTAATTCAACATGATTAGACCAGAAGAAATCAAACTGGAACAAGCGTCATGTAAAAGTCTTCGTAATAATTTTGCAAAGAGACTCATCCACCAGTAGATGGCAGCAGAGCACTCCCTCCTAGTTAATGGGAGCAACAGAACATACCTCCCATTCATTTCACTTTGGTCTTACAGAGTCAGCTTGGAGGGACTTTGTTGAGATACATCATCTGTCAATATTACGTTGATTTATGGTAAAAATTATGTTTATGTAATGTTTAGGTACACTCACAAGCTGCTTTAGTGCATTTAAAGGACACTTTGTTTGCTGTCAACACTTAATTTTGGCTGCTGTTACTCAGACACAGTAGCTTATGAACATGAAAATATATTTATTTTATGCAAATATAAAATATAAGTAGTATGTAAATTCTTAGTTACATCTTAAACTGCACTGTTGAGCGATTTCAGGCAGCTGGAACATCCTTGAATACCCCAGCAGGGCAAATGGTTAGAAATAATAAGTATAGTGCATGTGATTTGTACTTAATAGGCAAAAGCTTGTACACAAATGTTCTTTAATAACTGTGTGTGTGTTTTCCACCTCCTTCCCTTTCCTCTAAATTGCTCTCATCAGTAGGTAAACACAACAAATCTTGTAATGACTGTAAAATGTTGTCCAAAAGATAAAAAAAAACCGAAATGGATTACTGTTCTTCTGTCTTTATGGCGAAGACAGTTTGAACCTTGATTCCACATTTTCTGCAACAGGGGAACATTTTTTGTACAGTGCTCACTTCAAGAGCCGTATGAAGATAAAGAATTAAAGTTTAAGGGAACTCCTCTGATTTTACACATCAAAGTCTGTTTACAGGTCCTGAAGTACAACTAGATGTGAAAAGGTTGCATGACCTTTTGGCTGCGACATCTGATAAGCTCCTCAAGTGATGTGACTTGGGTCGAAAGCGTCGATTGGATGAAGAGTTTGAAAAATTATCTTCTAAATACAGAGGTGTAGAGTCTGTTCCTCTTGTCTGCTTGAGGCTAGAGGCTGGGGAAGTTAGGTTTAGTGTGGGGTTGGGGTGGCCAGAGGCTGGTGGTGCTTACCAAGGCTGTCGTTGCTCTGAGGCAGGGGCGATGGTCTTCTCCAGGCTGCTCAGGACGATCTTACAAGATCCTTCAGGATCCTCTTCAACCGTCTTCTCGCAGATGTCAGCAAAGATACTGAGACTGGATCATGCTAAACACCTTAACAATGTGAGCTGGTCTAAGTCCTTCTAATGTACTTAAATGAGGACCAAGTTAACTGTAGATCCTGTAGCATGATTATGAGAGTGTGTGAACTTTCACTTAGATACAACACAGGCTCATAAATCTAATAAATCTGCTTGAGGAGAAGTGAAAGTCCCTGGGCTGTCCATAAGGTCAAAAAACTTTTGGTAAAAGCTGTTTTACAAGTCTGGGAATCCTGATTAATTTCAGATAATTTCAAGGTAAATTTCAGGAAGAAACATGTTATTGGTATTAAACACAGTGAAACAAATTGATCAGTTGGTATACTTCTATTATTTGCAAATACTAAACTAAGGAAGAAAGCTTGAGACTTACAACCCGTCTATGAAGGCTAGCTCTATATGGCATTAAAAAGCCCTTGATTTAAAGCTACTTTTTGCTTGTACATTGAATTCCCACACAAAGAAGCCAGTGTAATGATACCCTGGTAATAGCGATTTTATACAACATGCTGGCATCACGTTGACATTAGTTCGGTGACTATCTCTGCTGTTCTCAAATCAATAGCAAACTCAACACAACAAACATTACAGTCTCAAATTTAGACTCTATTTTCCTAAGTAGCACCAAACTACCTGCTTCTCTCCAGGAAACTTTCAAGAAATCATTAGGAAATAACAGACCTGTAAAAATAAGCATTACCTAAACTGCACTGAAATGTTGAAAACTTTGACAGCTGAAAGGCCTCTATGACTGAAGGGCTGTTAAATGTTCATTGTTACCTTCACTAGAATAGATGCTTGAGGTTTATGCGTCATTATTATAAATCTGACGTCCACTCCTCTTTTGTTTTTCATCTGATTCATCAAAAGAAAGTTTGACTTTTATCTGCAACTACTGTAGTTCTGCCTCTGCTTTTTATAGCTCCTTCCAGATGGCTTCAGGAAGTTTTCAAGGACTATAATTACTTTAAGTTTCAAACCTTGTAATGATATAAATGGTGCCCACGACCCAACAAATAAGATTTCAGAGTATGTGCATCAGCAGGGGTCATTACCGAGACTTGTCAGCTTCTGTTGTGTTATTAAATCGTCTTCCCTTCCTTTGGACTTCATTGACAATGAAGTGCCTTCCGATCAATAATTCAGTATTTACACACACTAAAAGCACTGACCTGGTTTAGGTTAAAATATAACTTTTATATTAATTTGGTTTACTTCAACAAAATAAAAATATGGTTAAACTAGACCAATGTTAAGACACAAAAAAAGCTTGAATTTTATGTTAAAACAGTTTAAAAAATTGTAAGTTGGACAAAACAATTTGTATAGGACATTCAAACAGTGCATTAGGATACTAGGTGTTTTAAAATCGGTAACAAACAAGAGCTAGGTTGGGTTTTTAGTTTAAATAAATATTTAAAGTGTGAAGATAAAAGGTGAGAGCTGCTCCAACAACCGAGTCAACCCGGCAAAAACAATGTGGAGTGAAAATGTGGTTAGCTCATTAATGACATTAGAGTGTCTCTGCGGTAACAGGCAGGGCTGCCTCAACTTACTTCCCATCCAGGAACTCCATGAGGGGTCGCAGCATGTTGTCAGCATCTGCCTCTGCGGTGTTGTGGTTGGGGGGGCCTTTGATCTGGTAGAGGATCTCAGCCATCTGACGCATGCAGCCGTTGATACGAGTCTGAAAACTGGATATGGAGAGAGAGCAGGCAGAGGGAAAATTAAGGCGAGAAAACTTCTGCACGGGTTTTGAAGGCTTGTTCCTCAGCCATCCACTGTGAGAGTGTGTGTTTGTGTGTGTTACCTCTTGGCAAACATGGCACTGAAGTTGTCCAGGACGGTGCTGAGTTTCACCTGCAGCTCATTGAGGATGTCAGCTGCCTCCATATCCAGCTACAACACATAAACAAAAAGGAAATGATACAAAGAGTTATTTAGACAACATACAGACAGCAACATATTTCCAAAACTTCCAAATATCAACTAGACTCAGTTCCGATATTGTCACATCTCAGCTACGTTTCCAGTCTTCAAAGCCAGGTTTACTTACTAATTTTTCCTTGTTTTTTTTGTCATTTGCCTCTTTTTCCCGATACTTCTGTCTCAGTTCACATTATAAACAATAATTTAACATTTAAAAAGAAGACAACCCAGAAATAGCCAAATAACTTTTTATATTATTTTTTTTTTTTATTAAGTGATAAAACTAAGTATATTAAAAAAACAGACATAGCAAAGATTGTGTGAAGAACTCTACAAACACATAGGGGCTTATTATAATAACTTTCCCTCTGTGATTTACAATTTATCAAGTACTATAGATATTATATTATTTTTTAAGTGTTACATGTGTTGGTACAGTTGTTTTAGTTAAGGCGCTGCTAACAAACAACTGTTTTAAAAGGTACAAAAATCTAACATTTCTGAGGTATTCTAATGATGTAAATATAACTTTTAAATTAATCTTATCAGTCTTACCTCGGCCTTGCATCTTTTGATCTCTCAGTTGCTACTCTTTTGATCCTGTGCCTTTCATATCTAACTCTGCGCACAAGGAGGGTTTGTCCTTGTTCACACAGGTGCTGTATGTTTAATAAATATAAGATTTCTTGTCGTATCGCACAGACAGTTCTACATGCTTTGATAAGCGAGGCCTCAGGTGTGTTGGGAGTATGTCGGCGGCAGTGACACATCGGACAGAAATGCTTTCATTTGTGGGGGCATTACGGCTGGAATATAACACAGCGCGATCCACACGCGTGAGGATGTCACGGTCAGCTTCACGCTGTACTAAAGCAATGAGTCGAGTTATGGTGGTGAGTCCCGGGTAATTGATTGCCGCAACCTTTGGAGCAACTCACAGAGTGTGCGAATAAATAATAAAACTAAGGGTGGCTACTTCTATTTCTCCAGTCGAAAACTTTCAACAAACTCGCGCAGCTCTGCTGCAAAATAAATATATGAACCAGATGCTGATAAGTCAAACGTTGTACAGTGCATGTACATAGTTCTAGTGTGAAACATCACGGTGTGTAGATGGTAAGTGTGTAGCCTGATTCATCTCAGTGTTGGTGGGTGAGACAACACTACAGTAAGCGTATGAGTCAGGAAAACACACACACACACACACACACACACACACACACACACACACACACACACACACACACACACACACACAGTGACTTACAGTATTTGCTTATTTTGTGTGTGTGATGCTGCTGCTGCTGGATGATGACTGCATACAGATCAGTAAACAGGAAAGAAATGCTGACTAAAATACGAATAGCAAAGGACACAACGTCGGCTGAGAGGAGTTCGTAGATAGAACAGGAGAACTGCGACGACGACGAGCTCATTTATGCCTCTTCAAACCCATTCAGCGGCGACTGAAGGGTGATTCAAGAAAACTGTTAAAACGCCATTCCTGAAGCTCAAGCAGGTCTTGAAAAAATACACCACAAGAGGCCAGTATGAAACTGAAGTCTTTTTCTTAAACCTAAGTGGAACCTAGTGCAGCGGGGAGGCTGTCTCTCTTTCTTCTTAACACTTCCCTCGAGGTGTGACTTCTTGAGAACGAGAAAGCTGAATTCAAATTCAATGACGTGTAATAAAAGTAGTGAAAAACATGGTGACACTGATGTTCAAACTAGCAATAAAGAGGAAGCTGCTAAAGACATGATCTAAAATTAACTTTCTCTTATACTCTAAGGATGTTAAAGATTAGTTCTATTTTTATGTAGGCAGTTTTAGTGCCCAGAAACCAGTCTGGATTAAGTGATATTTGCAGGATGACCACGCTCACCTGGCAATTCTTTCTTAAAGTGCTGGAAGAATCAAAAATCTGCAATGATGAAAAAAGAGCTCCACATACTTAGTGCAACCATACTGAGTCATTTCACTTTATATTGTGAGCTTTCTGTCTGTCAGACTGTCATCAGAGGATCATTATTTAGTCATGGCCTCTGATGAAAGTCTGACAGACTCAGCTCACAATATAAAAGTGAAAAGACCTTTGGGGTGAAAATATAGTGAGCCAGTACGTGCTGCACCTTGTTAAACTTATAACACAGAGCAGATAAAGTCAGTAAAAAGTTACACAGATTTTGCTCTATGAAAGGGCTTGGGGAGCGAAGTGTGATGGTTTGATACAGACTTTTCCTACATTTCAGAATAACGACTTCTAAATCTGTCTTGTCTCCTTAGCTTCCTCGCCTTTTGTGGTCACTCAGCAGCTGCAAACTGAATTAGCAGCACATAAAGGAAACCCCAGGTTAGTACCATTAAGAGTCTTCTTGCCTCAAGTTTTTAATCTTAACAGCTCAAAGTGTGTGTGTGATCTGTGTGTGTTTTCTGGCTGTGTTGTTTGTTTCAGGCCTGCCTGCAATCTGCCAACATGACACATGGGTAAACAGACATGACCCAACTTAAAAATGATAAACTTTACCCTTTAAAGGCCTTTTCACACTGAAAGTTATTTTTTTTCAAACTCTTGTTTTTTTCTTATAGGTACTACGCAATGAAAAGCGATGGAACTTTTCTTTTTGAAAGGAGGTTGATGTTCTGAACTTTGCTGCACAATCACAACCTATCAGGCTGCTCTGGGTCAAGGATGTGGCAGTTGGTCTCATACACAACGGGACCTCAAACTGTCCCTGAAGCATCCAAAAATATGTCAGAACCGGCCATGGTGGAGCTTCAGGTCGGGGGCTATTTGTGAACTAGTATCTGCATTTTCGCATTCTATATTCATGTTGCGCTGAATGCGAAAGACCTTAGGAACTGGTACGCAGTGGACACAGAAAACACCACTTTTATGGTTAAGTAAAAGGGAAGAGTCTGTGTTTTTGTGTTTTGTGGTACATCTGAAGTGGTTTAGAGGACACAGATGTCAAACATTTGTCAATTTCCTCTATGTCTTGTGACATTTTCTCATCCACTTTTGTATGGTTTTGAATAATTTTTTCATTTATACTCAACCCGTACAGTTACAGAGACAAACCTTGTAGCAACAATTTGGGCTGATCAAGCAAAAATAGAGCTAAATTTGCTTTCTTCTTAAAAAGTTTGACAGATAAACACAGATTAAACTTTGATTTTAAAGGCCCTACCCTCCTTCCCTGATTAGACCTCTACTGGACTGTGCCATGGGTGTGCAGACCAGTTTCAACTGACACATCTCTCTTCTGTTGGGACTTCTAGCTTAAACATTCATCCCTTCTTGTGGGAGTTTAGGGATCTTAGGTTATTGCCAACAAACAGTAGCTCTGCCAGCTGCAACTAAGCTAATATCTAATCAGTCAGAATAACTGAGTAACTCCTTCTCTGCATCTACTTTTTCATTTACTACCCAAAATAGCTAAAACTGCAGAGAGCAGCCTGCAGGATAGACTGGCATTTAAGGCAGCCTGGTAACGGACTTAAGATAAACTTGTAAATACGACCTGACGGCTGAATCTCATTGGTATGCTGGACCTCAAGTGTGTACCACATGTGTTACACCAGAAGTGAAAACTGACTGCATGATTAGACATCCACAGAGTCTTTGTAGAAATTATTGCGATACGATGTGGAACTGTATTATAGATAGAGGACTGTGGGCAAACTGCCATAACATATAATTGGACTAAAAGATTGGTGACTGCGTGACAGTGTTTTAATAGCTTGCATTTTAATTGAGGAATGTTGCAGTGAGTGAGCAGAAAGGTTGGACTATTCCACTCCACGCCCCTTGGGAAGGAGTGTGTTCTTAGTCTGAATCCAAAATGAAATGCTGGCTGTGTTTATATTATTGCTACAGTGTGTCAAGCATGGTCAAGCGCATCTTTATGGGGTTTAAGAGAGGGTGATCGTGCTAAAGTGTCATGGAAGATGAATTAAAGTACAGACCAACTATCTTTCCAATGTTAGACAGGAGGGATGGATGATCTGCTTGCTGCTCAATTATGAAAGTGTGCAAATAACTGGCAACTACATGATAGAACAAGACTTCTTCTATATTTTATGCCCATAAGTGGTGTTGTTATTGTTCATGAGAGCTCAGAGTTTAAGCTAACTGATTTGTAAAATCATTGTTTTCGGCTACCACTCTGTACTATGCTAAGTTGTACTTTGCTAGATGTCAAGAACGAGAGATCTCCAGAAACTT
>BRZM01000019.1:10968869-10997896 GCA_033238685.1 Lates japonicus
AACAAGCCCCGTGAAACCATAAAGCAAAAAAGGCCAGGAAGGAAAAAGTCCTGGGGCAGACAAGGAGCCACTTAGCCAAGGAATTGTAGGTTTTTCCAACAGCTGTGTGACACAAAATGTTTTCAGCTTTGGGTGCTTGTGTGTTTTTTTTTTTTTTAAAATGCAAAGTTTGCAAGATGTGAGAGGATGTATAGAAGATGGACGTGGTTATGAAGAGATGTGGATGGATGGCAGCCTCTGGCAGGAGCTGCAGGATGGCAGTGGACAGCAATGCCATGCGCTTAAAAGAAAGCGATGAAAAAGGAGAGTGCGTGTTTATGTAGCAACGTCTTCATCAGAACCGCGATGAAGACTCCGGTCAGGAGAGAAGACGTGTCACTGTCACACTCCAGGAAAAGCCCACACTGAGGGAGAGGTGGGTTGGAGGCGGCCAGGAAAGGTCCGGATGGAAGAGGGTGTGCGTTAACACCTGACTATTAATGTTAAGGGTAATACAGCTGTAACTGCAGCAACACTTTTTCTTTCAGCTAAAAATACTGAGATCAAATGTATGCAATGTTCGTCGATATCTAAAATCAAACACTAATCTCAAGGCATTTATCTGCATCAGCTGCGCCATCTAACAAACCAACATGTGTTTGACATGATTTACAATAATCTAATTCTTTAAAACTGAGCTCTGTCCATTTAAAACATGGTACTGCAATGGGGCAGTATGCAGTGTCTTAAAGAATAATTCAAGGATACTTTCAGGACAAACATCTTTGCAATTGGTGCAGTATTGAAACAGAAATAGACACCCAGAACCAGAACCAGATGTTTAGGTCCAGGTACACTGTTCTTCGCATCTCACTGATACAAAGATTTTATTCATTGAATCATTTACACCCGAAACATGGAGGCTGAGCTCAAAATCCAGGAAACTGGTGGTTCCGCCTTCTCTGGTTTGGGGGTAAAACTTAAATCTGGAGGGTGACAAGGCGATTAACTAGATAGGAAACATTTCACTGCCACATAGACATGTCTACTGACTTGTCACTATATTTAGAATCTATATTTGAACATTTACCTCTTCTAGCCTCTAAAACTAAACAATTTGGTAGAAAATCATTCTTTGGTTGAAATCAGACATACAACTTGTTTTGGGTCCTGACCCGAAAAGGCTGGGAACAACAACCTTAATCCACACCTGTGAACACCAAGAAATAACGATGACATTAGATAAAGGTTTATGGCACAGTTTTGTCTGAGCTGCACCACCTGTCGGAAAAAAAAGGGTTAGCTTATGAGATTAATGATCAGTTCTCTGGCGTGACAGAAAGGAAACAAAACTAGAATAGGAGGTTGGTGGTGACAGCAGATGTGGGCACAACTCAAGTCACAAATTAAACAAACATTTTAATACTGTAAGCAAAGACACAGTGAGCAAACAAATTTTAATTGCGATCAAAAATGACCTCTAGATCGCCCAGCCATAGCGTAGGAGTCGCTAAATGGGGTTCTTAATCTGTTTTGTCCTAATTCAACTTCCAAATTCAGAGCCATTCATTGACTTATTTCTGAAATGCAAGGTTACAGATTGGGCGAGGTATAGAGCTGTGTCATTCACGCAGTGAAACCACATTCCATGTTTGCAAAGAAATAACGGCAGCATGGCTGAAAAGAACAAGCCCAGGACTCAACCTTGGGACAAAACACTTCCTCTTTCTGGTTATAACTCTCCAAGGGAGGGAAAGCAGTCTTGACCTAAAGCTATTCAAGTTACAGGAACAGGTGCTTTACTTCTGAAGGTAAAAACCAAAGCAGTTTTAAGGCACTGGAAAGCAGCCAGTCTGCAGAGACAGGATGATAATGTGCAGTGGTTCTGCTGACAAGCACTCAAAGACCATCTGAAGAAGCTGCAGCATGAGGCCAAGGAGCTTAGAGGTAGGAGAGGGACACTGCTAAATCATCATCAGGGACATTAAAACAGCCACAAAGGAGCTAGTTAAGGGAGGACAGTTTGATTTCATCCTGGAAAAGCACGTAATGGAGTTTTACGTTTTCGATAATAGAGAAAAAGGCTAGTGGAGATGAATTTCCATAGCATCTTACTCCCTGCTGCTGGCAGATCGGCGGCGCAGCCTAGAACAAAACAAACAACTCGTGAGCCAAAATAAGCTGCCTACTGGGGCAAGTGAAGGATGAGCTGAGGGCATATGGTGGATGATAAGGAAAACAAATTTGTCAGGTGGAGAGAGAGACGTTGGGAGACAGAGCCAGGCTGTGGAGCGCAAACCATTTCTCCTCACTACTGAGGATAAGATAAGCTGGGTTAAAATGCAGAGGCTGATAGTGGTGAGCTAGCTTAGCTGGCGTCGTTAGTTAGAGAGGAGGATGGCGAAAGGTGGTGCCGCAGTCATCACACATAACGAGCTGTTATTTTCTCTAGTATAAACTGAAGCTGTGCTGCTTTTGGATTTCAAGCGCAACTTTCGAGGGCAGAGAGGATCATAAGGGTCATCAGCTTTCCGAGTCTGTAATTAACTGTTTCTTTTTTTACTTTAGAAGCTGAGTTTCACTTTGATTCGGGAAAAAGAACTTTGTAGCATTAAACTACCTGCATTCCGAGCAGGATGTAACACTTGCTTCGGTGGCTCTCAAGGACATCATGTGGGTGTGTACACTCAGCAGCCTGTATCAGGTTACAATGGGTCAACGGCGAGGAAAGAGCAGTCTGTCGCTGAGATACTCCCCCACCTGGACTGTCTTTATACCTGGATGAGATCTCTGCTTTGTGCTGGTTTTGCTGACTGAGGATGTGTTGATCAAAACTAGGAAATGCAATCTGAGCCTTGACAGCTTGTGTGTGCTTATTTTGGCTTTTGATATCCTTGGGGGACATTGAATATGACTATCTGGGCAACAAAAACACATTTGGAGCTCAGATCTGATGAAGTCGTTTTGAGGTCCGCGTTGCTTTTTGGTTTTATTAGTCTGACAAAATGGCTGTAAAAAGACTAAAATACTCACAGTAACAGGAAAAATAACGGTTTATGGCCTATAAATACCAAATAGATGCTGAATAGATAAAGCTGCAATAAGATCAGAACAGACAACGCTTGGTAACAAGTCGAAGCTCTCACCTTCAGCGTCTGACGGCTGTTTCCAGCTACTCAGCGTCTCCTCTTCGATTCCTGCAGGTGCCGGCATCCAACTGCTGTGAGGCAAACTCCTTCAAATACTGCCCATCCAGTCGTGACTGCGCTAATGCTGTGTAAATGGCCAACGTGTCTGCAGGCAAGCACTGGAGATGGGCTAAACCCGTCAGTTGGAGAAAGAAAAGAAGGAAGTTACCTTGTTGTTTGTGTGCAGTTTAGACAGAATTGGGCATGCTGCTTGATGATCAATTACCGATTACTAAGAATTTTTGGCGTGTGTCTTGAAGCAATGTAGTTTTTCACTGCCTGTGGCGACCAGAGAGAGCACAATTAAGTTTAACAGAAAGCCGGCGACTACCTTGAGCTGCCGAAATCGGTAAACAAGAAAGAGTGAGGCAAAGTTTGGTAAAAATCATCTGAACTAAATAGATATATTTTGATTTATTAACATTATAACATTTGATTTGATTAATAACTTTTTGTTTCTGTCTAAAAAAGACTCGGTTGCCATTATAGCGAGCACCCGTAGCTTTGGTTTCTTAATTTGTTTTTGTTTGCTTTCTGTCAGTTCAACTTTAAAGGCTTCACTTGGAAGGATTGTTGTTGGACTATAATTTCTTCTTGGAAGAAAGATTTCATTGAGAAAAAACACTTTCTCGCCAGCAGTCTGTTTTCTGCAATAGGCATTTTTCAGTATAAAAATAATGATTCATCGATAATTGATCGTTAATTTTCCCAAGGAAATTTCTTCAAATACTTGACCTAGTTTAGATTAAAAATATTTAAAAGAGATGCGAATAAAGAGTTTGGAACAAGACAAGAGTGTGGAGTGGTTAGACACTTATTTTTTGTTCTTCTGAGCCTGATTGCTGTTTTCTGTGAATAATGTCATGGGTGGAACACTTTCCTTAAAACTGACCGGGACATTAATCACACATTATCATCTCTTGGTTTAGTGAAGCTCAGCGGGATCCACAACAATCTGTTTGTCACAAAATCAGCAACGACCTAACACAGGCACTGTTAGAACCAGCGTTGCATTCAAAGCCTGTTTGTTTGCTTTTGTTTGTTACTGAACCAATCAGCACCACATTTGGTGAAGGGATGGTCATGGAGTTAAGGAAAGAACCCAAAGATTATTCGGTCTTAAGCGGACAGTGTTTATTATTTTCAATTGTAATTTTCAATTAACTTTGTAAGAAATGCTGCTGGCGGCTCTACTTTTATTTTAGACAATGTTGAAAAGTTCTCTTAATTAAACATAAAGCAAGGCATTTCAACAAAGTTTGTGTTGGAGCTTGTGCTAATCAAAAATCTGGCACTAATATTTTCATTTTACTTTGTGTAATCAGCATCAGTCCTGAAAGAAATAGTGCAGTTATTTACTTAAGGAAGCTCTGCTGATGATTTGTTGATAAGACAGAAAATTAAAATCTGATGGTATTGGAGAAGTGATTAATTGGTCTTTCAACAAAAGCTTAATCTTCTCTGGTTTTGCTTTAAATATGTGGTTTGCCTTTTCTCTGTTTTATATATATCTCAGTTGAGTATCTTTTGGATTTAGGTTACTGAGTGGCTGTTGCGAGGCAAATTTGACTGTTTTTTGGATGCTATTCATTTAATTAATCAAAAAATGACAGCTGAATAGAGAATCGGCTCTAAAACAAACTAAAAGATAAATTAGTATTAGTATAAAGTATACAGTATGTGTTGTCTTCTGATGATTAAATCAGCAATGATTTCAGATACAATTATATACTAATTTCACTCCTAATTGTTGGTGTTTGCCATAAGATTGCTGGTGATTGAGCAACTGCCATCTAAGTAAAGTCTACTAACAATCAAGAAATGGACAAAATAAATACTGTGGGACACACATATACACAAATGTCCAAACTATGAAATCCCATCTCCAAGGTCACATTCAAACAAGAAAAAAGCTTCATCGTATTATATCAATCCTATATTGGGACACACAGAAGCCAGTTAATTTCATTTCCTGGGGGATAAAAAGTGAAGATGAATCAAACAAGTGAGGCTTTTGATAGTGACTGTGACATAATCTGTGGGTTCTATCACTCACATAATGCTCACGAAAATTCCAGAATTTTAGTGCAGCAGCAGGAAGCAGCATTCAATATGGTGCTAGTGATTATGTGAGCAAACAACACATAGAGTCTTTCCATAAATGTGATGCCACGATCAATGAAGAAGAACCGTCTCTGAAAAGTGTTAGGCATGTGACTGAACATGTGCGTGTCGCTAAAGGGGGAGAACAAGTGGTGGTTCAGGCTAAAGGTTGCAGTTTTACTTCTGTTCTCTGAGTCACACACCTGTACAGAGACAGGCATTACCTGTTTCCACTGTCACATTCATTCAGGTGGGCCACACAGCATTCCTCCATGGGTTTTAAAACTTGTGATATCAGCCTCTATGTTCTAAGTAAATTCTCAGAGATGTTTATTACTTTCCCACAATTACTCAAATTTATTCTATTCAAAGGAAGCGGTCAGCGAGTCGGTGAAGACAAACTGTTACTAAACCTGGAAAATATGTTAAATATTTCCGGCTCATCTAGCACCAGTGAAAGCCTGTTTCTTCCAGACAGATGGCTGGTTACCTTCTGCTTCAGGGGTGGTGCAGGGCTCTGGGGCCCTGCCCACCACCGCGGGAGGCTGGCCCCATCAGGCGGAGGGAGAAACCACCACGTGAACCACAGAACTGCGTGAGTAAAGAGTAGATGGTGCGACCATGCTCGTCCTCCCTTTGGTTTCGTTATGTTGGTTGGATCCACTGTCCCTATTTATATGCACCACTTGTTAGTACAGGTTTATAAATCCATGACTCAACAGCTCCCTGTGGATACACACACCTACGTTACAATGATCCTTGGAGGTGTTGTTCAGTTACTGGTATATGGTGACCTCCCTGGTTTAATGGTATCTCAATTGTGCAACAAGCTTATGAACATCTTTGTCACAGTCAATTAAAATACTGTCCGCGTCTAAACGAATGATATATTAATATATTATTGCGATAATCATGAAAATATGCTTTAAATTTTGCAATTGATTTGAACTGTTCCATGTGGGCTAATGAGTAAATGTGATCGCATGCTCCGTTCTGGTCAGTGCTGTTGTATGGCTAATGTTAGCTTAAATTGACCCGGTATTAAGCAGCATCATAACGTAAGAAACATTTAGACAAGCGTCAGCGTTAGTTTAACTAAACCAACACTTTGATACGTTAAGCAACTGACAGTAATTGAATTACCGAAAAAACTGGATAGTTTGTCATGGAGATGGGATCGTTGGTATGTCGCCAGCAGTTAATTCGTCGGCCGGGGCTGGAATGACCAGATTTTTAGGTCAGTCGACGAGATATGGTTCTCGCGTGGAAATTCACTAGGATCAGCTTATTGTGGTGTTTTTTATCGCAAAGGACAATAAAATGGTATATCATACCATCCTAAGTGAACAGTTACTTTTGGTGTGAATGTATGGGACAACCTTTAACCTTTATAGAAAAGCAAATACTTTGATCCTAAAATGGACGAATGGAAAAGCACTGAACAACACCTATGGTGCAGAAACAAAGGGAAAAAGAAGAGACTTGAATTGACCGACACTGGCGGCATGATGCAACATCCGGCTGGGGTCAAACTGACGACAACACATGTCATTTTTTACCTGCTCTGTCTCGCCTCAAGACCTGGGTTTTCTCCGTGCACAAGGCGATCAGGCTGACTACACCACAGACCCAAGGCACAGAAACCAGAACCAATTAGACGCCTCGCTTGCCTGGCTCCGGTAACCGATAAACTCTTGATGGGCGCCTCAGCTGCTGCACGGAGGTCAAAGGCAATTAGAGAGGCCATACAAAGTAAAAAGTTATAAACAAGATTTTAAAAGCCCAGCTGGGGTAGAACAACACATTCAGCACCAAGTCCATAGGAAACATGAACATACAGTGCTGAGATAATGAGTCAACAAACTGATCAACAAATCCCCTGGATCAGGTTTGTCAAAATGTTGTGGACGGTCCGAAGAGTTCATACTCGACGCTGGGATTATGACGTTTTAATGATTCCACAAAAGTGGTAAAATGTGGATGTGCTGCAAATATGCAGGGCTGAAGCTCCACAGCGATAGCATTAAGGATCATCCACCACATTGAGGCAGAGAACCATAGCCTATGTTTTTCTGTTTAGTGCAGTTTTTTCTGAGTAGCATTTTGGTTGATTTGGGCAGTTTTACAAGAAATCACATTACAGCAGTAAATAAGTGTCAGGCGTGTGGCGATGTGCCAGCGCCATGTTTATTAATTAACATGGCAGGCAGAGCATAATAAGGTAAATGTGGCTACACAGATTCATTTAGCATCTGTCATACCAACCACAATCAACACAGGGGTAAGCGTTCTTCTCACCTTGGAGCTGTTGGTTGGGAGGTGTGGTGGTTGTCGGCGTCTCGGCCATGTGGCACTGCTGTCTCCGCCACCTTCGCCTGACCCTCGCTGTGGGGAGGGCCAGCGAAGGCGCGCTGGGGCACCGTGATGGTGGTGTTGTCTCCATAGCGAGCCAGCAGGTCCTGGAGCACCTGGAGCTGGAGACTGGGTCTAGCTCTCCTGACCCATCCCACTAAGCCAGGGGGGGGGCAAACAGCGTGTGTGAGGCTGGGGCAGACATCAGCTGCGACTGCGGAGGAGGCAGTGGTGGGTGTGGCGGCCATGAGGGGGACCGAATGAGCATGAAACTGTACACTGGCTGAGACGCTGATCTGTGGAAGGAGGGAGGAGGAGGAGGCATGAATAAAAGAAATCTATCTCCTGTGACAGATAACCAGCTGTTTTATAAGCATGACCTTGGCAGTTTGCTCACAGTCGACTTCAAAATGAAAAGACTTAATTATTCTCATAAACCAGCTCAAAGTGCCGCGACAAGGGAGAGGAGGCGAGCCAAGTTCAGTGAATGTTTTATTTTGAATCAGTAAACTAATTGTGTCAAGATAAGACAGTAAAGCATGCTCATGTGCATCTGTCATGTTTATCTGGGCTCATTCACTCGCTGCTTTTCAGGAAACCATCACTGTTGTTGATCCTGGGGAAATACAACCAGACATCCTTGTCTCTGTCTTGTTAGCGTCAAATGCGGGGCGTCACCACTCAACAGAGAGAGAGTAAAATGGAACAACGTGCCAACAAAGCAAGAAGGAAAAAGGCTTCTTTGCGGGCAAAACATGTAAGCAAAAATACGAAATTCTTCTTTTATAAGAAAATGGACACTTATTGGACTTTGGGTTACACAGAGAAAACTAAAAGTATATCTTTTAGAGTGTAATGATTCTCCAAATCCACAGACTTTGTTTTTTGTTTCATTTTTATAAGAAGTGCAGAAATTGTCAGAATGATGAGGAGAGTGTAAAATGTTCCTACTGTAAATATTGCCAGGAGGGAGGTCTGCAAGAGATTCCACAAAAGTATGTTTAACCAAACTTTTCAAAGTCTTTGAAATCATCTCCAACACATACAGCTCCCTAACAGCACCACTTAAGTAAAATAAAGTTAAATATTAATACATTTGGGGACTTAAATTAAGGAACTCTGATCAAATAATAAGTGAATTCTGCACCAGTTCTGCAGTTTTGGGTCACTACTCAAAGAGCATGTAACTTCTCTTACATGTGGTGCAGCTTTTGAGTTTTAATAAATATCCAATTGTTTTGGTAGATAAGGGCCATCTGACGGTAAATGAAAATGACAGACTAGTCCGGCCTGCACAGGCACTGCAGGAGTGGTGAGAAACCAGATAAGCGCCGCCAATTACAGACAATTACGGCACACAGCCACCAGACAAGGCACTCACTATCGGTGCCAGTGACACCAGGTAATCAACCAGCAAATGCACACAATAACACTCTCTTAAAGCCAAACTGTGGCATTTTAATTGTTTTAGCACAGATGCACAAAATTATAAAATTTAAATATTAATACCGACATTTCTGCTGCATTCATTTTACTTTTTTGCATCACACCACATACAGAGGTACACTGTAATACATCCTGTCTCCAACACAGGCCAATTCATCTCAGGTCAAATACACATTGAGGGTGAATAATGACTATTCATTTGCTAAATTTTTTTTTTTGAGAAGAAACCCCTCACCTTTTTCTGACAGGCCTCTAATGATAGCTAGGGTGCGTAAAAGCCTGAGGGCCCGGCTGTAAGCTGCATGGAGCTGATGCCACAGAGCACCTGGGAGCAGGGGTGGGAGTCGGGGGGAATAGTGAACAGAAGAAGAAGCCTGAAGAGAGCAGTGAGGGCTCCTCAGAAGATGCAGTGGACTATGGAGGAGAGAGAGATAAAACTAAGGTTCTGACTCACGGTGAGGAAGAAAGGAAACAGGGAAGACGGGAGAAAGAAACCTGGAAATAGCGCTTCCAACTGAATTTCTGTGCTCTCTTTTCCCCATCAATTTGACTGCTTCAAATTTCAATTTGCCTCAAGCCACAAAGTCATGCGAGCTGAGCCCACATCATTCCTTTTCCCAAGCTATACAGAGAGAGCGGTGTTACGTAGCTGGCGGCGGAGGGGCTCGGACGAGAAACACTGCCGGTACAAATATCGAACCCAGCTGCTGGAAAAACAACGGAAACGACACTGATGGCGCGAAACACCAAACCAAAGCCGACCAGAAAACTTCCTGCTCGAAAAACACCACGATTCAGGAAACCAAGATAAATGAGACATCCCCTCTTTGTAAATATACACACTGAGATGCCCTTCAGCAAGGCACTGCCTCCAGCTGCTTTCGGTGGCCCTCTGAACCATGAGAAAATATAAAGGCGATGTGAATGTAAAGTCGACTTTCCCAGATAAAATACTAACTTTCAAAAGTCAGCCTGTCTTACTTTTCATTTTATAAATTCCTCTTTTCTTCCCCATCTCTGTCTTCTCCTCGGTCTCTCCAGAGCTGAGGAGGCAAAGAAGAAGATTTTCCTCTTCAATAAGTCACCCTCTCCCCAATGAATTGTGCCCTCTGTTCCAAATCTTCCTCCTCTACTTGCTCTAATGAGACCTCATTCAAGGCGGGAGGGTGGGAGTAAAAAACAAGTTACAGAAAACAGAAAAACTATTCATAAACCTCACTAGCTCCTTATCTTTTATTTCTTTCTCCAATACTTTCCTCTTGCACAATCCTCCTAAAAGTTGCAGGAGCTGTGAACCTTGGCCTTTGGTTAGTGAAACACAGGCTGAAGGTAGAGGTGGAACTGTTTTGGCGATCAATAAAGTCATGTATCAAGCAAAAATGACAAAGACTTGTTGCTTCCAGCTCTTCAAATATGAGGGATTGTTGCTTTTCCTCTGTTTATGTCACTGTACAAGTGTCTGACAACATTATGGAGATGATTCTTACAGTCATAGAGCTATTTATTAAAGAGTAAGTTCCTTTTGTTTAACCAGAAACATCACTATATATCACTACCAAACTCCATTGACAAAAACAGTAATTTTACTGAGCACAATACATTGAGCTGCTGGTATACCACTACCTCATTCGGCTGGTTTTTTTGTGTTATTGAGTGACTATAAGTGTCTAAATGCTTTACATAAGTCAAAGTACCGCATAATAACACAAACAAACTAACCGATCGAGGCTGCGGTATACCAGCTACTCCCTGTGTTCTACCCAGTAAAATTGCTGTTTTTGTCAATGGAGTCTGGTACTGATATATGGCAATGCTCTAGATTACAACAGCTACACTACTACAAAAAGCTATTACCACTTCAAAAGAACTGTTAGTAGCCCTAAATTCAGGCAGGGTTATCAGAGTAAGAAACTTTTTGTTTAATCAGAAACATCGCTATAGATCAGTGCCAAACTCCATTGACAAAAATAGTAATTTTACCAAGCAGAACACAGGACCCTGCTGGAATACCTCTGCCTTGATTGGTTAGTTTGTTTGAGTTACTGTGTGGTACTTTAACTTCTGTAAAGTATTCATATACTTCTTACACCACTGAAAGTCACACAATAACAATAAACAGACTAACAGATCAGGCAGCAGTATTCCAGCTACTCCCTGTGTTCTGCCCAGTACAATTGCTGTTTTTGTCAATAAATCTATTAGTATCTAAAGTGATGTTTCTGATTAACCCTGCCTGACTTTAAGGCAGAGTTTTTGAAGTGGTAATGGTGTGGTATTGAATCTTCTTGTAGCACTGTAGCAGTAGTCTACAAAGGTCAGGAGTTTCAGAAGTGGATAAATGTGCAGCAATAAGCTGTACTCATTCCTGTCCAACCTGCAGGGAAGCTGCCAGAGGTAAAGTGATATCTCTCTCTCCTCTTCCACATTTATTTTTCATTAGACAGAGAGGAGACGCAAGGTGTGTGAGGAAATATCTGGGAGTGACAAAAGGCAGCAGCACATGGATAAAACACAAATAAACCCTGGATAATCTTAATTTGTTTTGGTACATACATGTCGCCATCTAACATCAACAAAAAATGACTTCATGAAATCAAAATAACCTCTGTTAACAACCAAGACAAAAGCCAGAAAGAAGAATAATAAATCTGCATTAGGAATTAACAGGCTTTTGGGAAATGTGGTCTTCATTTTGGAAAACAACAGACCAGTGGAAACAAGCCAGGACAACACACACAATACCCACTATGATTTAATCTGTCTGCCGACACCACATCAACGTACTCTGCCAGTGATATGTCAGTGTTTAAGTACGCAAATCAACCACTGAGTAAATGGATTAATTACACGTGTCACTCCAAGCTAGCTTTGCGCTAACTCTGTTCTTTATTAGACATCCAATTCAATATGACACTTTCATTTATCCTTCAAGAGGCAGCTCAAGGCGAACGAAAACACATAAACAAGTCAGTCACACATATAAAATGAATGTAAAAATATGTAAAAATTACATTATGGTATGGCTGATCGACACTAGAAGGATACGTCATTTCAAAAAGCGCAAGCGCAAATACATTTATCAACCTATTAAAAAAGCAAACTGACTGACGGATAATTTTAGTTTTATTATCAGTATTATGTGTTTAGCTTTTTACTGTTCAAACATCAGAACAGTGGTGTTCATCTGTGAAGATTATCTGATGAACTAAACTTGGAAGGATCAGAAACTTTAGTTGGTCACTGTTTATTTTCTGCCATAATCCAAAAGCCAGTGAAAAAAATTCTCATTGGCTTTTTGTCAAGTGAACCAGGGTGATGCTAACTTCCAGGCTGGCCTCCAAAAATACATCATCCCTGCATCCCTGCATCCCTGCATCCCTGCGTGTGTCACATGACTGTTTTGGTCCAATCACGATCGAGTGCTCACACTCCAAGTTTAATTATCCGAGGATGAATAATAACCCTGAGATGGCAGACACCCCCTGGTCACATTCAAGACCGGAGTGTGGGAACATTTTGGTCGTCCACCCTTACAAAAACTAAATTTGGGGAATCATTACACCACGACTCTCACATATCAACATCGGCGTTGGCTTCGAAATTTCATTATCAGCCAGGCTCTACTCTCAACAGGCAAGCATGCAGCGATTCAACAAGTGAGTAAGAATAGCTGCCTGTCATCATGCTTCCTTGGCTGTGATAATAACTTGGTACAGATGCTAAATATACACATGCACTCTAAAGAAGTCCTGTCTTTTGCAGACGCAGTTGAATAAACACGGAAGGAGCAGAGGCCTTTTTTCACCAGCAGACCTTTGCCTCGGTCTAGGCGTGGCTACGGTCCAATCAAAACAATACAGGAGCTGCTTTTAAATGTCAGCGTGTCGGATTAGACCGATGTCAACGCTCGTGCACAAGTCTGAGAGTCCAAGGCCTGTGTGGAGATAACTGTGGTGAGAAGAGACTGGCAGTCTGCAGCAGAGACCTTCAATGACGATGGCAAAGGCCTCTCACGTTAAATATGATGTCTACAAGGCAGAGGAGCAGAGCAGAGAGAGGGTGGGGTGGGGGATGTTTTAGTCACAGTCTGCTGGACTCCAATCCCAGAGGCATGCAGCCGATTCTCCTCTGCTCATCCTTTTCAAATCTTCCTAGAAAGTCACCAGTTTGTTGCTTCATCTGTTCCTTCCTCGTTGTTAACGCTGCAGTCAGACAACAAACCTCAAGCAAACTGGGCCCAGACAAATGATGTAAATATAGAAAACAGAGGAGGCGACAGGCACAAGTTACGTGCTGTTATCACCATAGTCACCAAGCACAGGGAGTGGGTAACTAATATTACATCTCACATCTCCTACACCCATGTGTAAACAACAGCTCGGTGAGAAATTTCCCTCGTCACCATCAACTTCACCAGCTGACGGAACAAAGTTAAAAACTCTTGATTGGTTATGAGTCACATAAAGGAGACGTTATCAACAGAATCTGCCACACGGAAAAAAAAACACTACATGAAGGAGTGCTTACGTGTCCAAACCCACACGCCCTTTAAATAAATTAGTGAATAATTCAGGGTGCTGCATAAACAATGCAGCCAGTTTTTATTACCGCTGTTTATCAGCACACTAAAGACCTGTAGAGGAACTCAATCAAGGCTTATAAAAGTACTAATGGAAACTTTTTTGTTTGCATTTTGCCCTCCAAAATAAAAGCTTGTTCCTGCGTCCAACTGCTGCGAAATATTCTGACATTTATTTGAGCTTTGCAGCCTTAAAATCAGAGTGCTTCTTTGTTGTTACAGCTGAAAAACATACTCTCAGCCACCTTTTTTCATGCATGTACACAAATATCGTCCAACCTGTGCACAGTACATTAATGATTTACATGTATTAGACTGAGAACTGTCACATACACAGGTATTTCTAAAATAAATATAGAAATTAAGGAGGCCTCTTACCTTAAAATGAAGAAGACCGTGTTTGAATCAGTTTAGTCCTTGTTTAAAATACTTTGAGTGCTGTAACAGGCACATTGTACTCTGTATGTTTGCTCTGATTAAAGCTGAAAGTACACTGTTTGCACTCCTCAAACAACTGTGTTTGTATTTAAGTGCATTAATTCTATTGAGTCTTGACACTGTTGTATATTCTGGCTACTTAATAATCCCATCTTGCTGAATTAAAAAAGGTTTTTCATATCAAAATACTGAGAAAAGCAAAGCATTTAAAGTCTCAGCAGTAAAGATTTTCAGCTTGTGTGATGATAAGAGACATTATATTTTGGGTTTCCTGCACCTTACATTTCATTTTGCTAAACTTAGACCTGTTGTCCTCGTTAGCTGACACTTTTCTGTGCAATCTAGTGTTAACAAACTCACAATGCAGCAAATTAACAGTGCAAAAACACAATGGTGGCAATCTCTGTCGACACATTCAGCAGCCGAGACCAGGATAAAAGTATCAGAGGAACAAAACCTGATCAGATTTTATGGTTGGAACTTGTTTTTTATGCTCAATAACATTTGTTACTTGATGTCACAACGGGACATCACCATTCATATTTGATTTTTCAGCTTTCTGGGTGCTTATATTCCTAATTTCAGACCATCAAACTGTTCTTACAGACAAAATGGAAAATTTATAGTCATAAAACACTGAACAATCATACGACTTTTAGGCAAGATAAGATAATACTTTATTAGTCCAACAGTGGGGTTGCATGTGTTGCATGGTTTATACACCGGTGACTAAGCATGGGCCAGTTTCCTGATATTGTAATTAAAGCTCTAAAATGAGTTATTTTGAAATGCCTGGTAAGAAAAACAACTTTTTTTCCACTGAACACAATCTATTTTATTCTTAAACAACACAGAATATTTGGAACATTAGTAAACATGTATGTTAAGTTAAAATAATACAATAAATTACAAAAAAAGTCCCTTAAGTGAGACTAAACCTGCAGCTCAACAAGCTCAGAACATAAATAATTGAATTCTTTGCTGTAAAAATGGCAGAAAATATTTATGGTTTTGAAACCCTGACCTTTTAAAGCCACGGTATACCTTGAAAACCATGCCTACCAATGACTTTATTTTGTTATACAGTAACAAAACTGTTCAAAGACATGGTTTAGCTTTTATACTAATCAGGTCCTAGTGATCCCAAAAGGCCAAGAGAAATTAAAAAAGAATATAAAACCAATGCCGAGTCTAGAGTCATGTCTAGAGTCCTGCTCCATGCCTGTCTGCTGGCTCAGGATATGACTCCAGGGGAAACTATTCTCCTGCTAACTCCAAAGCATCAAGCACACTGTACCTTTTCACCAACGGAGACACGAACAGCTGCACGAACTGCTCCTCGCTAGATCCTCCTTAACTCAAAGCAGCTCCTTCCTCAAAGCAGACTCTCATGTCTTCACACTCGACTGTCTCACTTTATATACAGCTGGAGCTGAGGACATCGACTCATCAACCTTTACCCACGGCCCCTAATTACTGTTTCGCCGTGTCCTCAGGACGATATCATCAACCAGGACCGTCATTAGATGAGAGAGAGGGCTGCGGGCACGACGTTGGTTCACCAAACACACTGTCAGTGAGCTCCACTCATCCTGAGTGTTACAACAAAGGATCATTCAACATGAAATTAAAGGGTTTTAGACATGACTCAACCCCTCACTTTTACCCAGAGGGCTGCTTAGAGGTCAGATATCCAGCGGTGGGAAGCCACAGAGCATGTGTACCTACCTAATCACAATTTTCAAGTGCTCATCGACCATTTTTTCATGTTAAGAGACAAATACAGTTTTAGTTACCAAGCAGAATATTATCTATATAACAAAACGTGGGATACATTTATAGAAATAAGCAAAGACAACATTAATATTTGAAGAAGTTGGAAGACTAACACATCCCTGATTCAGCCCCCTAAACCCTATTTTTCCATTTAGTATTGTTCAGAGTTCACACACATTTCAGCCAATTGATTCCCAGGACTTCTCCAAGTGCTTTAAACCAATTTCATGACAGAAATCTCAGCAAATGTTGTATATACATGACAGGTAAGAAAAACATGTGGTGTCAAATTTAACCACAATAATTCCAAAGTTTAAAGTTTTCCTTGCATTACACAAGTCTGATTGGTTTAAATGAAGTATTCAAACCCTTAACATAAAGGATAAGTCCAGGACTTCTGAACCTGGACTTTATGGTTTCCCTCTTGCACAAGAGTCGCAAACCTGGAACAGCCAAACAGCTGCTGGAATAAAATCAAACTGTGCTGTTTACTGGTTCTGGATACACCGTCCTTGCTCAATATTGTACCAGTCCCAAAACTTTTTGTGTCTGTTTATCACTTACCAATAAACTCTGGATACACCCTTGTTGCTCAATAGGACTGATTGCTAAAAAAGGTCCAGAAAATTCACTGATTACTCTTGGGCTCATCCGGGATTTGAACCCGGGACCTCTCGCACCCTAAGCGAGAATCATACCCCTAGACCAACGAGCCACACCAAGAATGGTAATGCAGCACAATTAAATAAATAAATTTAGCACTTAGTAAAGTACTTAAAGACTTTAAGACACTTATGGGTTGTTAGCAACTGCACCAAAGACATATTTCTTCTCCAAATTTCTTAGATCATTTCATTTCATTTCACAGTTTTAGACATGAAGAGGTCAAACTATCCAACTTATCAGAATTAGAAATGAGTAATTAGACTGAGTCAGACCAATACAATACAAATGACTGAAAACTGCAGCAGGTTCCACTTTGTCTCATAGTTACAAACAAAGGGCTCGTCCGGAATTTGAACGCGGGACCTCTCGCACCCTAAGCGAGAATCATACCCCAGAACAACAAGCCACTTGCACGTGAGATAACTGCATCAAGATGCCATTGCAACACAATTAAAAACTTGGTACTGAAGACTTCTATGAGTGTTTAACAGTTAAACCAAGAAGACAACCTGAACCTGGTCTCATTATTTTCCCATGTTTCCCCCATTGAGCAAGAGTGTTGAATCCAGAATAGCTGAACAGCTGCTGGAATAAACCCAAACAGTGACGTTTAGTGGTTCTGGACACACCGTTCTTGCTCAATACCACACTGATCCCAAAGATTTTTGTCCCTGTCAATCATTTAAACCCAGAAAACTTGGGCCCAGGTTAAAAAATCCCTTAGTTATCCTTAAAGGAAAAGTACCAGTACAACAATGTAAGAATACTTGATTACAGGTAAAACATGTGCATTCAAAATCCTACTGAAGTACAAAGGTATTATCATCAATTTGCACTTTAAGTATCATAAGTTACAGTACTCATGTGGTAAAATCTCCCCTATAACTGATATATTATTCTATCTATTGTTAATAGTGACAGTTAGCTGGTTTAGACCTCCAAAGAATCAGCGGATAAATCTGAGAGGTTGTGAGATGATTAATAGGAGAGGAAAGAACAAACATAAATACATTTTCCAAACTTCTTTGCTTTCATTTCACTGAAATGAGAAAGTATGTTTGTGTTTTTGTAAGTGGTCACAAGCCACTGTCAAAGCCTGGAAATCACTGGTTTAATATCTAATAATGAACTATATTTTATAAGCTTAAGATATGCGAAAATTAAATCTGCAAAGTAACTATAGTTGTCAGGTAAATGTAGTGGAGTAAAGAGGTGTTGGGGGGTTTATGAATAAAGTGTGTGGAGCCAAAATCACGATTCCCATTCATAAAAAACTGCCTGCACACTGACAGAGAAGCACAAGAGGCTCTATAGATGAAAAAAGTAACGTTATTTCATGTGTTAAAGAGCGAAAATGTGAATAAAAATGAGCATCATGATCCTTTAGCTGCCCTGCAAGCCATTTTTTTGCCAATGTGTGCGTGCAGTTTCTCTTAAAATAGAAATAAAATGAAGTGAAAGGCAGAATATTTCCATCTAAAATGTAATAAAGTAGAAGTACAAGCACCCCACAGTTACTCTCCACCTCAAGCACGGGACAGATCACAGGAAAAGAGCGAGGCTATCAGGTGAATTTAAAGGGAATTAGCCTTTATATTTCAGCTTATCAAGGCAGCGTTACACTGTTATGGCTACGACAAGGGTTTCTCAATTTCCCCCTGTGTCGCCTGAACGCACATGTGTGCACACAGCCCCCGAAAACGAAACAAAAATAACGGAGATGGAAAAGGACCAGTCGCGACATTAAAGGTGTAATCCTGATTTAGCTGCGTTTACGTTAGCTTCTATAGCAAGTCCTTGATTAAGCTAGGATCCTGTGTTAAAAGGCTAAAAGGCAGGGGAGTCCTCTAACGGGTGAATTAATGTCTTAACGGTTAAATAAGAGCCGGTGTTCGCGGCTAACACAGAGGCTCATGAACCAGCTCGGTATTAGCCGTGACAGTTAGCTTACCCGGTGATGCTGTTGCGGGAAGAAAAGCAGCCTCTTGACGTCGACTCCGCTCAACAAACAACCGTTCCTCGATGAGGCGGGGGGGGCTCTCGCGGACCGAGAATGACAGATGTGGACAGCGGCGGCAGCAGCGGCAGGATGTCTCCGGCGTCTTCAGTCATTCACGGATAGGAGGAGACCCGGGAGGAGGGTGTATTTTTTATCCTCTGTCGTCCTCCCATTCAGATGAGCCACGGCGGCAGCGTGGAGCCTGTGGTCGGGTCATTCTGGGTGACGTCACAGCTCGTTGACTCGGGGTTTTCGAAGTGGCGGTGTCTCCCTCTGGTGGCCAACACCAGGTACTGCATCACAACAAATACTACAATACTTAGGTACCTTTACTGAAGTACACGTGTAATTGCAGGAGTTTTACTTGTACAGGAATATGACTACATTGTTGTATTAGTACTTTACTCCAGTCTTCTTCCACTAAAGCTGGATACATATATTTAATTAGATTTTTTTATTTTTTTTTAAGAAGATCCTATTCTTTAGATACACTGTTGTTGCTCAATAGGACTGATTGCTAAATAAGGTCCAGAAAACTCCTCATCTCAATCCACTAAGGTCTGGTGTGGATCGTTGACTATTCTTGGGCTCATC
Organism: Lates japonicus; assembly: GCA_033238685.1. Classification (NCBI taxonomy): domain Eukaryota; kingdom Metazoa; phylum Chordata; class Actinopteri; family Centropomidae; genus Lates; species Lates japonicus. The sequence goes on from BRZM01000019.1 coordinate 10,987,990, forward strand.
CGGGATTTGAACCCGGGACCTCTCACACCCTAAGCGAGAATCATACCCCTAGACCAACGAGCCACTTGTATGTATAGTGATTACATCAAGACTGACATTGCAACACAATTGAATAAATAAATTTAGCACTTGGAAGTAAAGTACTGTAGTGAAGACAACATTAATATCTGAAGAAGTTGTAAGACTAACACATCCCTGATTCAGCCCCCTAAACCCTATTTTTCCATTTAGTATTGTTCAGAGTTCACACACATTTCAGCCAATTGATTCCCAGGACTTCTCCAAGTGCTTTAAACCAATTTCATGACAGAAATCTCAGCAAATTTCATATATACATGACAGGTAAGAAAAACATGTGGTGTCAAATTTAACCGCAATAATTCCAAAGTTTAAAGTTTTCCTTGCATTACACAAGTCTGATTGGTTTAAATGAAGTATTCAAACCCTTAACATAAAGGATAAGTCCAGGATTTCTGAACCTGGACTTTATGTTTTCCCTCTTGCGCAAAAGTCGTGAACCTGGAACAGCCAAACAGCTGCTGGAATAAAATCAAACTGTGCTGTTTACTGGTTCTGGATACACCGTCCTTGCTCAATATTGTACCAGTCCCAAATGTTTTGTCCCTGTTTATCACTTACCAATAAATACACCATTGTTGCTCAATAGGACTGATTGCTAAAAAAGGTCCAGAAAATTCTCATCTCAATCCACTAAGATCTAGTGTGGAGATTTTGACTACTCTTGGGCTCGTCCGGGATTTGAACCCGGGACCTCTCGCACCCAAAGCGAGAATCATAGCCCTAGACCAACGAGCCACTTGCATAAGATGTAACTGCATCAAGAATGGCATTGCAACACAATTAAAAACTTGGTGCTGAAGATTTCTCTGAGTGTTTAACAGTTCAACCAAGAAGACAACCTGAACCTGGTCTCCTTATTTTCCCATGTTTCCCCCATTGAGCAAGAGTGTTGAATCCGGAATAGCTGCTAACACACCGTTCTTGCTTAACAGTATCTGGACTCCAAGGACACATTGATACAGACACAGCCTTTGGGCAGCATTCAAGTTTTTCTACAAGCAATGGGCTCGTCCGGGATTTGAACCCGGGACCTCTCGCACCCGAAGCGAGAATCATACCCCTAGACCAACGAGCCACATAAGGCTATAAATGTATATCAAAGAACATCTCAAACAAACCCCTTTATTTTTATTTTCTTTTATTGTGGGTATTGACATTTATTCATTCTAGTTCTGTTTTAAGGAACTTTATACTTCAGTACACTACATTTTTTACTCTACTACATTAATCTTATCATTTTAATAATCTAATGATGTCATATATGATCATTTATCAGTCACAGGGACGAAGTACTTTTACTTTTGATATACTGCATGTTGCTGATAAACCTGTATTTAAGTACACATGTGAATACAAGACTTTTACTTGTTATTTCTGCATTATTGTACTGGTGTAAAGGTTTTACTGTTCCTGTGCTGTAGACTTGTCTTTACTTAGATGTTTTCAGAGGTCTGTTATTGCACTGATGTTTACTTCACAGCCCCAGAATTTCCAATGCAAATTAAACAACAGGAACAACCATATTTCACAGTGACACACCCAAAGGCCTCATCTACTTTACCACATTTACAATAACTTTAGTGGCTCTACAGTTCCTTTTCAGTGTTTTATTCTCCAGTCCAGGATTTCTGAACCTGGACTTTATGGTTTCCCTCTTGCACAAGAGTCGCAAACCTGGAACAGCCAAACAGCTGCTGGAATAAAATCAAACTGTGCTGTTTACTGGTTCTGGATACACCGTCCTTGCTCAACCATCCTGCTCCACCATCTTAATCTTATTTTACATTTTTCAGAAGCCTGCACAACCCATCAGACACAGACATGACAGGGTACATACAGTAACTGCACTTTAACACATTTACCTATACTTTATTATTGGACTAATTCTAATTCAAATGCGTATTTCTGAGCTTTGTAAATAAGGATCACTGCACTGTCAGCAGCTAAACATTGGGCTCGTCCGGGATTTGAACCCGGGACCTCTCGCACCCAAAGCGAGAATCATACCCCTAGACCAACGAGCCACTTATACGTATCATCTTTTACCGGAAAGATCACACGAACTGTATTGTGTACCGACAATTTTATACTAAAGTCACACTCATTTAGAAATAGCTTTTTATCTCATAATTTTCACCTTTTGACGCATAATTTTGCGATTTTTTTACTGTAAGTTTGACTTTTTGCGTCATGATTTTGGCTTTTCATCTACTCTAGATATAAAAATTGTGAGCTTTCATAACCTAATTCGTAATTATCACAGTTTTAATTTAGTAAATGACCGAGAATATTTTTACTTTTCTTCTTTATTTTTTCTTTTCATGGCGGAAATGAGCTTCTAGGGAAAAATCACCTAAACCCTCAGGACACATTTCACAAAAAGAAAAGTTAAAATTATTATTTTTTCTTTTTCACAAAATTCGATCGATAACATGTTGACGTCCTCCGGGGCGTGACTCGTCAGACCGGAAGTTGTGTTGACTGCGGAAGTGCTCAGATCAGTACGGACGTTGGACCGAAAGGATCCGTTTCAGGACTTTAATTTGATCTGGTTTTGATCCAGCTGTATGTAGATCTCCGGGAGCCTCGGTTTACAGCTCGATCGGGTAAGAATGAACACAAAAAGTCTCGGTTGTCACTGAAGCTGCTTTAAATAATGCTAACTTTGCTAAGTTAGCCGAGTTAGCGCTGCTAACGCTCCGTTGAACAGAGACAGTGAGGGTTATAGGTGGAGATCAGGAGCCTAACACATATGTTTATCTTTATCTTTTCATCCAGAGAGTGTCAGTGGACAAGGGGGTTTCTAAATGAGCTTGACATAACAGTGTGTCAGTCAATATTTGAGCTGGAAAGGGCCCATCTCTGGCACGTAGTCTGTTTCACCACTGGAGTGGCAGTTAGCCGAAGGTTCGTTCGTTTTTAAGGTAACTCTGACAACAAGGTGTTGTTGTTTTTGTTTTGTTTTTATCTATCCGCTCCTGTGAATAAAAAAACATAACTGCAAATAAACAGACAATTCGGCAGTTAAGTTTCCCCAGGCAGACCACATAAGATCAGATCCAGATTCACCTAGACCTGTCAAACCTGGACTATGTTAACACAGAGAGGTTAACAGTCTCTTTAGACTTTTTAAACCACAGTTTTAGATATTTTAGACCTTTTTTCTTTTTCTGAAAACACAAGAAATGACTATTTTGCTTTTTTTTTTTTTTTTACTATTTTCCCCTCATCCAGATCACACAGATCAGGTCTAGCTAATGTTAACCACAGTACCACAGTATACACTAGTGGGTATTTTAATCTATTACAATGCATCATGTTTTTAATAAAGAACTAGTTTGTTGTAAAATCTTGATCCTCAAAGTAACTAGTAACCAAAGCTGTACAAGATGTACATTAAAATTATACTTAAATATAGTTCTTATCCAGAGTTGTAATTCCTGATAATGTTAGGTTTAGTTTTGTGAAACTGTGCAATGTTATCTTTCATGTTTGTTGACAAAAACAGTAGTGATAAAATACATTTCTAATGGCATTATAATCATCCAGTGTCTGATCACTTCCTTGGCTGGAGTAATGGTGCAACACCTGAGACTACAAACACGTGAATAAGCGTGTTATTGCTGGTACGCCCACCTCTCCCCTTTTATCAGTGCCACACCTCTGGATGTAAACTGGCTTCAATTGGTCCTCTCTCTGACACGCTGTTTCTGTGGGCCGCACCGGCGAGCCAAGAAGCCTTCATGGTCGAATCAATACAAAGCCATCTGACTGTTAGTCAGCGTGCTGATGAAGCGCTCTCACATTTGACTTCGTTTGATCGATACAGAGCAGGAAAAACCCCAAGTCATGGAGCCTCCCAGCAGAGTCATTGCTTTTTTCTAAATATACTCAGCCAGGGATTTTCAGAGCGGTCTCTGGCCTCGATACAGGCTGAAGGGAGGGACACTGCCTTTTTGTTCTCACTGATACAGGATATTCAGTTATACTCACACCCATTCATAATTTTTAATATCAGATTTCCAGTAGTTGTGTTTTATTGAAAATAACTCCTACATTTTGTTGTTTTTATGTCTTTTTTGGTAGTTAACTTCTATTTTAGTTCATTTAAGTTTGCTCATTTATATGTCCTTACATTTAAGGTGGACGGTGCTCAGCAGTCATTATAGAAGGGAAGTGTTAATCCACAACAGATAAAAACACAAACTAGTAGTGTTGTAAGGAACTACAGTTACCTTACAGGACAAAATAAACAGCCAAAAATTTGGATCACACTTTTGAAAAGCTTTGAAAATGACAGAAAAGTGTCTTAAAACCATACACAGTGTTTGACGTCAACTCTTAAGTCACATATATAGGATGTTATTGCGTGCCACAGGTGTTTAAAGGGGCAGTTCACCCAAATCACACACACACACTCACACACACAAAAAGAAAAAAGTTGTGGTATGTAGCCATGCAGGTAGTTTCAGTTTTAGCTGCTCCGATGTTGAGATATCCTGCTTCACTTTTGAATGAAATCTTTATTGAAAACTGTATTATTTTAAGTGCGTTGAGCCCATTTTGAATTAATTTCACCTCCATTATTTAAAAACATATTTTAAAAACTTAAAACACTTAGACGAGCTGTTTGTTTATAGTTTTACTGTTGCTACACAGCTAACATTAGCGTTAACAGCTGTTTACTTACCAGTCTAGAAGAAAAGTTTTAGGGCTTTTATTTTGATAGAAACTTATTCTAAGGAGGGAACAAATCAAAAAGGCCAAATAACATGAAAACTTGTTGTAAACCTCTCTGACAGGCAGTGTACGTGGCTTTCCTCAGACAAATATTCATCCTGTGTCTTCCTCAGTCTCCCGGGTTGAGCTGTCGTGATGGCAGACCACACTGATATCAGTCTGCAGCCGGAGGAGCGAGTCCGCGCTCTGACCAAGAAGGGAAGCACAGTGGAGGTGAACGACGACGTGCCCCCGCGACGCTACTTCCGCTCGGGCATGGAGATGATCCGCATGGCGAACATCTACACGGAGGAGGGCAACATTGAGCACGCCTTCGTCCTTTACAATAAGTATATTACGTAAGTATTTCCTAAATTTGATGATTCCCTGCAGGGTTTGTGGTAGGTAGAGGGAATATTCAACAAGGTTTAGATGCTGGAGATCAAAATGTATCTTTATTTTAATCATCCGTTAATCACAAGGATTTCTCTTTTCATCAAGACTCTTTATAGAAAAACTTCCCAAGCATCGGGATTACAAGACGGCTAACATCCCTGAGAAGAAGGACACACTAAAGGTTCGTACACAGTCTTAATACTGTCCTGTAAAACATATTTTAATTGTTTTCCAGAAAATATTTATGCTTAACATTCAGTTAAATTTTTTATTTCTTCTCCAGAAACTGAAGGATGTTGCTTTTCCTCAAGCAGAAATCCTGAAAAAAGCTCTTCTGAGAAGATTTGAACAAGAATATGCACAATATCTTGTCAAAAAGGTAAAGTTTCTGTCGGCGTCTTTAACACTAAATGATTCTACAGTCTGTTGTCTGAACTGTAAATGAGGTAAAACATTAACCAGCCCCACAGCGGCTGCATACCATGGTTGAAATGAAAGGAGGCAGTCATTTATTATCAGGATAAATGGAGGCAAAACAATAACACTGACCTTGAATAGTCACATTGTTTATTACAGTGAATGAGGCAAGTTAAACCTCACATGAATTATCCTGCCTCATTGTCAGAGACCTGAAGATCAGTTTTGCTTTGTGTCTTTCTTGATTAAAAGACAAAAATCAGACCGCCTGCTAAAAGTTAAATGTGTATGTGCGTGTTGTGTTTATGTTCAGAAAACGGAGGAGGACGCCATGGCGCAGGAGCAGTCCAGGCAGCGAGCGCTGGACGCCGAGCGGGAGCGCGTGGCCGAGATGCAACGGCGGCAGCGGGAGCAGGAGCAGTTCAGTGCCTTCGAGGAGATGATCCGCCGCCAGGAGCTGGAGAAGGAGCGCCAACGCGTGCTCCTCGAGTTCGCCACACCCGCCGCGCCTTCCCCCGACACGCCGCTCATCCCGGGCATCCAGGGCCCGCCGCTCGTCTCCCCCACCCCTCCCCACAGCCCGGAGGACACGTACACTGGCTCCAACCACCAGTACAACCACCCTCCCACCACCATTGGCACACCTGCCTCCGGCCCGCCCAGCTTCGACCGCTCGCTCAAGCCTGGCTCTCTGGTCAGCCCAGGGAACAACAGTGAGTTAATCTCCAACACGAGGGGGGCCGGCCCTCAGAGGATTTAAATACTCCCCTACTCCTTTTGCCATAAAGTATTTATTCCTCTGAGCTGATTTCTCCCTCCTCCCTCGACCTACTTAATTTCCTGTTTACACCATGCCTTGTCTCAGAACATCACACGAATCCAACTTTTCCATTCAGTTTTTGTTTGTTCCTCGTCTACATGATTTGCGCAGATACAATGGTGGATGCCCTACGGCAGTTGGCCGTCCCCGCTGAGCTGTGCCGGAGCTTTCTGAGGCTGGCCGAGGCCAACACAAGCCGAGCTGTAGAAACTTGTGGCATCCTGTGTGGCAAACTGGTAAGAGCCTAAAACAGAGGGGCTGTGTTGAACAGATCTGTCGCAGGAAGCACAAAAATTATTACAAAAGAGATGTTATTAAAACATTTTTAAACTGTTAATCACTGGTTTTCAGGCTATTAATGTGTAAAGAATGTGGATTGGTCGATCAGCTGACCTTCCACCCCAGAGGGCACTTGTCCTAGATCTGTTCATGGCTTTTATTTTGAAATATACGAGGCTCATTTTGCTGGTCAGTGTTAACTTGAAGCTCTTTTGTCACTTTTTTATGAGCATGACTGAGCGTTTTTTGCCTGCAGCGAACCAGTCAGAGCTCTGTTAATTTTGTTCGGGGGAGGGGGGGGGCATCCTTGGATGGCTTCTTGGCAGACGGGTGGCCATGCATAATTTAAAGGGAGTGTAACAGTGTGACGCTTTTTTCCAGACCAGAAATGCGTTTACTGTGACCCACGTCATCGTACCAAAGCAGTGCGGCGGACCGGACTATTGTGACACGGAAAACGAAGAGGAACTCTTTCTTATACAGGACCAGTACGATCTCATCACCCTGGGCTGGATACATGTGAGTAAACATAACAGCAACTTCAGTACCATAAAGGAAAAATACAGTGAACGTCACATGTTCCCAAAGATACTCAATTTATAGGTATATAAAGGAAAAAAGCAGCAAATCTTCTGATTTAAGAAACTGAAATCAGCCGATATTTAGCATGTTTGCTTTACTTTAAAGGATAACCCTGGTATTATTTAACCTGGGCCTTATTTTCCCTTGTTTCTGGGTGTAAATCAGTGACCAGAGCCTGGTTCACGCCAGCACGCCCACTAAAGTGTTTGTTTTACCACCGACAGACTCTCAGATTGTTATTCTAAGTGCTCATCTAGGATAGGATTCTACAGAGAGAGTAAGATCCTTTCAACTAGAAACAGTTATCATTAGATTTATTGATAAAACAGTGGTAATTTTACCGAGCAGAACACAGGAGCTGCTGGGATATAGCTTCCTCGATCAGCTGGTTTGATTGTGTTGCTGTGTGGTACTTTAACTAATTTAAAGGATTTGATTACTTCTTCTGCCACTGAAAGTCACACAATAACACTAACTATCCTAACATCCTAACAGATAGAGGCTGCAGTATTCCAGCAGCTCCTGTGTTCTGTGAGGTAAAATTACTGTTTTTGTCAATGGAGTCTGGTAGTGATATATGGTGATGTTTTTGACTAAATAAAAATGATCTTACTCTGTAATAAAAAGCTCTGTCTCTGTAGGAATCCTATCCATAATGCTGTCAGACACTTATAATAACAACCTGAGCCTGTCAGTGGCAAAAACAAGAACTTTAATGGACGTACTTTAACGCGGACATTTGCCTATTAGATAAGATTATCTCATCAATCATTTACAATCTAAAATGTTGAAAATAAAGCCCTAGACCCAATGATTCTTGAGTTGTGCTTTATCACAATATCAAATTCATTAAGGATTAATTTAACACTTTGATCTTCGCGTTTGTTTCATCTAAATTTAGGGTGGCGTCGCAAATCACCGGGGCTGCTTTACTCAGACAAACGTAAAATGGTTTGGCAAGTCAGCGGCTCGCAGGAGAGAGACGTCATGTTGAGAACAGGCTTTTTCTTTTCTCAGACTCACCCCACACAGACGCCTTCCTGTCCAGCCGACCTCCACACACACTGCCCTACCAGATGATGGAGGCCATCGCCATCGCCTGCTCGCCAAATTCAACGAGTGAGTCGTGGTTTGATGTGTGTTTTCCCTGTTACCTCTGTGCTGAAGCGTGACTGTGTGTGTTTGTGTTTCCCAGAATCGGTTACTCAGGTTGACTTGATCGAGGGACGTGATGAAACTCCATCGTGTAAACAGAAAGGTTTTCACCCTCACAGCAAAGATCCTCCACTATTTACAGTGAGCAGTTTCTACTGTACAGCCAGACTGGCACTGCTGCAAACTGATTATTTCAGTGATGATAATCAAGTTAGGGCTGGGTGATAAAACAATCTTTAATCTGGGATAATGGAATAAATTTGGCGTCGACACATTTACAATCTCAGGCATTTTATTCTAACAAACTTGTCACACGGCAGCATTAATCGAAGAGCAACAGCTTGGGTCAGGCAGCAGCGTTTCAGCACACACATTTGGACTTCCCATGTAAAGAAAGCTATGACGAGTAAGAAACATGAGGAACTGGGATAAGAGGCGCGAAGAGAGTGAAGAACTCATTTTAAACTTAACACTCGAGGCTGTTTGTCCGTCTATGCCAAGTCCTGTCGTGTCATCTTTTTGCAGCCATTGCCCCATATCAAAATATATATATAACAAACAGCCTTTACTCCTTAGTTACAGACATGATGCCTCTGAGCACAGTGTAAAAATAAAGTTCTAGGCTGCAGGTACAAACTCCTGCAGGAAATACTTTTCACAAACACCTACCGTCTAATTTGCACTTCTACAAATGAAACCTGTGGTCATAATGTCATAGCTTTTTTTAATTTACATTTTTGGAGAAGTTACAAATATGTTAATTTTAGATGTTTAGTTAAGGCAGATAAAACGTGCTTGTGAATTATATCAGAGTTGAATTAAAAGACGGGTTGGTTTCTTTAGGCTTCAGTCATTATCAGAATACTCTTCAAACTCACAGATTATATATCGTGGATAAAACATTTATATCGAAAGTAATATGAAAAGATTGGTGATCAGACGTCCAGCCCTAAGTCAGGTATCGCTTTGATTTCAATATCTAACTGTAATAATTTTAGGTCATAGAGTGTAATCATCATCTCACTCATTTCTAGTGGTGCCTATCCAGGTTTGTGGGGTTTTTGTACAGTCCAATGAAGTCAGATAAACTTATTAATGGTGTTACAGCATTGAAAAACTTTTTATTTTGAAAGTTAATTCTGCATTGTATTGTTATTTCCTGCCCACTCCGGAGCCGACTTCCCAACATCTCAAATCTTCCTTTCCAGCACGTAGGACACGCCACCATCACCGACGACACTGTGTCCATGATGGACGGCGGTGATTTTTATTTTTATTTTTTATTTTTGTTCCCTTTTCACCAGAACACCTATAGACTGTTTTATTATTAAACTGCAGACTGCAAAAGAAACACCTATTTTATTTTCAGGATTTGCACGAGCAAATACGACCACAAGTTTACCATTTATATGGACTTTAGTTGTTCTCAAAGGAAATCACTTTTGTGAATTTTTCTTC
>BRZM01000019.1:10997996-11024837 GCA_033238685.1 Lates japonicus
TTTTTCAGTGGCCGCGTTTCAGTTGCGGTACTAGTTGTAGTCTGTTTTCAGTACTCTAGACGTTTATGATTTCTCTTTGGTTGCAATAAAATAGTCCTCTAAAATGGCTCATTCTGGTATGACCTTTTTAGCTCTGGCATAGTCTCACATTTCCTAGAATGTCTGGGCTCTTTAATGCTTGCCTCCACAGTTCAGCATCGTCCTCTAACTATGTTGAAGCAGGTAGTACGCGGGCGGTCGGATTATTGGAGCAATACTGTGATCCATCACAAGGCCCTCACTGCCAGTGTTGAAATCGAGCATTAATTCGGTGCCCGGACATGATCCCAAGTGTTTGCAGTGGTGTTGCTCTTCTTATGGGCTACCCAGACTAGAGTAAAAAGTAAGGTTCCTGGGTGCGTGGCAGCAAGTTCCACCGTGGCTGAGCTGCAGATCAAAGGTACTAGAAAATGCGTACGTACTAAGTTACTGGTAATGACAGAATAAAATTTTGATATATTTATTTTATTTTAACTATTTTCTCAGCTCAGGAGTTTTATTCACTTAAAACAGGGCATCACTGAAGAAGTCAACAGAACAAAGACCAAGACCTATGCTCCTCCTCTCCTCAGGTGTAGCCAGCATCAGCCCATCTACAGCAAAGTGCCAGATGCCCAGGTCAGATCTATCCAGAGGTTATACTGCTAAACAGCTGCATCTGGTGCATGATTTGGAGTAGTGGTCAACTTAGTAGCACTGGCGATCAGTTCTTCAGAGTTTACCATACCATGGACAAACAGCTTAAAATTAACAAATTCATTATAACAATTAAACAATGACGTCTCCATGCGCTTGAAATCCATTTTCCCAAGCAGGGTAGTAAATGTGGAAGTTACATAGCGTAAAGGATAAAATTTGAAGGTTTATATCACAGTTCTTCAGCTTCTTCATTCGGTCGGCTTAGGGAGGTCTTAGGTCATTTAAGCTGGCCTATAGCACAGTGAGCCAGGTTGCAGGCTGGAATGATGGATTTTAAAATGGTATCGCCAACAAAATGGGCATTAATGGTGCACAAGTTCGATACATATGTGTATACACAGGTAAATAGCAGGTGGTCTAATACTGATTCTTGAGGGACACATATAATCAATATAGAGACTTGGGTTAATGTAACCTGTAGTTTGGAGAATCTATCAGGAGATGCCATTCAAGAGGCAGTTGAGCTCGACACAAAACCACAAGCTTATTTGGCTTGGTTGCTGTTATACAGCAGGTCTAAGCCCTGACTACTTGGCCGCAAGAGAAACTAGCTCAATGCACGTCGGACGCCTTCCTGTGCTTATTTAGCTCCATCGCCAGGTATAGCACTAAATTCGATTAAAACCGCTCAGTATTTTCGAACACTTCATTCACTATATTTCCACTGCAGGAAAGACCCTCTACCCTCTAATGATAAAATTCTCTTGCTCTTTTCCAGGAGTTCACTCAGATGGAAATCTACCGAAGTCTCGAAGAGGAGGTTTAAGAGCCACTTCCTGGTAGCTGCTCACAACCTGCTGGACATCTAGTCAACACCTGCCAGGCCTATGGTTTCGAGATATTATCACTGGAGTAGGCTAGTCATCTTCTAAGCAGCCCTTTTCACTGTCTTTTTAGAGTCTGTAAATCCCACGTCATCGAAGTAGTAATGATTTCGAGTCTTTTATGGGGACTGTGGTATTTTATGGAATGCACTTTAGGCCAATAAAACTAATGTTGTTGCCAAATCTTTCTCTTCTACAGTGGTGGACTGGAGCTCACGTGGGTGGCCACAGTTGGAGGCCAGTGAGCTCCTGGGGCGCTCTTTTTACTTTTGGTTTCTGTAACTCATTGAGTGGCAGTACCTCTGCTCGGACAAGTGAGGTTGATCCCAAAGTCAAACTTTCTCACCCCTTGAACAGAGTTTAAACTGGCATTATAACTTGGTAGGTATGGTTAGAGGATTATATTTATTTATTTATTTTTTTCTTCAATCTCTAACCATAACCTGTATAGAGTATTAGTAACTTAGAGTAATTTCACTTGGCAGGATACGCTGTTAAAATGTCGCTTTACATCTACAGTGCAACGTTTGTCATTCAGGACGCGGGCCTTTTACTACCCCTGTATCCTCTCTTCGCCGAATGGGCGTATCGATGCTGGCCAGCACAAACATTTCTGATCAGATTTAACGCACCAGCGAGGGCCTGCCAACTCCATTATAACGAAGAAACCACTGGTAGTTCCTTTTTCTCAAACTGCTACCGAGCTTTTCGCTTATAACTTTGCGGAACACGCTTTATCATCACTGCAGTCTGCCAGTAAAGCGGCATTTGAGTACAACATTGTTGGTGATTTTTTAGTGCCTCCGCCCGACGAATAGGCAAAATTGACATGTTTCCTCTTTTGTAAAATCAATGGAGTTGTTCAACTTGGGCCAAATTTGCATGGGGCGCGATTCTCTTGCAGCGTCCTCCTCACTGCAACTCGCCCGAATGAAGGGACTCTTGCTTCATAATTAGCCCCAATCTAAACTCAGATAACTCATCATGATGCGGTTTTCTTCCTCTTCCATTTTCTTATATTCTAACCGGATTAGAACTTAGATTTACATTCTTAGACATGATTTATTTTCTTACCTGACCCACAGTTTGCCGAAACATCCTCCACCAATTAGAACCAAAATTTCGAAACTTTTCTAACAGCCCATCCCAAATTACTAGCTAGTTTAGCTCAACCACACGATGAATTTCTGGGAGATAAAAATGAAAGAGTCAGAATAATTTATTATTTTCACCCTCTTATTCCCTATAAATATTTATATATTTTTTAAAAGATACATTAAAATTAAATTGCCTAAAGTTAGAGACTAGATACAAGGCTTGGTATCACTATAAAATATAAATTAATATTTGCTGTAGAATAGCTCATCTGGTGGTGATGGTGTACTTTTCACAAAATCATCATTCTTATCAAATTTCAAATAGTTTATTCTGGCCCCTGTAAAGATTCTTTTTCTTATTTATTTTTGTATGGTTTTATAATTTATTAATTGTTTTTAGTACCCATCTTTATAATCTTTATTTCTAATCTGACACCCTCATTTCTTTGCATTCTTACAGAGACATTGGATATAATATCCTCAAAATTAAATTTTCTTACATAATCTTTTGACCTTAGTAAGTAGCAGTAATAGTAGTAAATTAGTAGAAATGTGCAGGTTAAAATAACCTCAAATGGTCGATTCCTCTGGAGACTTCCCTGCCAGGTCAGGATATGAGTGGATTTGGAAGTACACCATTGGTTTCGGACCCATGCTGAAGGTTCACTCAAACCCCAGCCTGTTCGACCATCCTGGGATCCTCAGAGGAACTAGTGTCAGAGATTCCAAAGTTCCACCAATGTGGGAAACACTAAAGTTGGACAGAGTAGGGGTAGTAGAGGGAGGTTAAGTCTACAGGACCAGTTTCATTTCGCCTGCTCACGCCTTATCTGTAGATCAAGACAAAAGAATGACTTTCATTAGCTTCACCCCGTCATTCCTCTTACTGGCACGCAGTGCCTCTGTACTGGCAACTCTCTGTATATCTCCCAATTTGGCCAACTCTGCCAGACATTCACCAAGATCAATACTACGATCAGAAGACAACAAGTCTATAAATTATTCTATTTATTTCCAGTTTATAGTATTAAAACATTTCCTGGGGCGCATCCCTATGGGCAAGTCTTGCCATGCTGAAATCTGCGAGCAGCAGAAGTTATTCCCTCGAGGAGCAAAGTGGTTGCCAATGCTCTCTACTGCTTTCAGCTCTGAGGAGGCTCACTTTGTCTTTAGGTGAGTTTACCTAACATGATAAACAAAGTATTTCTCTACCAAGCAAATGCCTACTCTAATTTTTCTATACATAATCCAGAAGATCCAGTTTGCAGACAAACCAAAGAACTAATTTTATATTTCCCTTGGAGCTTAAACAGTGCAGTTGGGGATTTCTAGAATCGGATTTTTAACACAATCATATTTTTCCACTGGGGCCGGCGAAACTGATGGCACAATCCTTCCGCCATATATTCCTGGGCCCTAAATTACCGTTCAATATCTGCTCAGCTTCGAGTTATAAGTAACATCATGGTCTTACTTTTAGTATCAAAAGAAACGAAAGTAAGTAAAACATTTGAGGTTGCAGCCGCTAAAGGACGGCAGCAATCGATCAGGGTCGGCTGTGGATGATTAATTGGAGAATGTATCTAATGTTGGATAATCATTCATGGTCCCAGCGGATCAAGTTTCCACTTATCCTATATCAGCAAATTACTGGATCCATATTATTTGGGGCTGAAACATTTTACACTCGCATTTGGTCAGAGTGTCATTTTTATTTTAGTTTCAATTTAGTTTTGTTGGAGGTTTTACATTCAATTTCTAGGAGGCCAAGATAGTTCTGCAGATCGTGCCAGCCTTCAGAGACCTTATCAGATTCTTGTAATGAACACTGCGGCACATATCTCAGATCCACCTCTTTTCTGTTGCGTGTATCAACACATAGGATAGATTATCTTTAATATTTACGTTATTTTGAGGAATAGCGAGCAGATATATTTCTATATCCCAATCATGTTTGGTACTCCAGTTTGTCGCCACAGCCAAACCAAACTAACACCTTCAGAATCAGACTTACTATAATTGGAAATCAAACAATTTAGTTCAGAACGGCTAGGTCAGACAACATAATCATAGATTTATATTCAGCTCAAAACTTTCCTGCTTCATTACTATAAGCTAACTTCCTCTCTCTCAGCTGAGCAATGTGGACTTCGCCGGGCCCATTATCCGTTGCCCTCAGAGATCTACCCTAGTTAAGAAAGTAGAAAGCTCGGCCAGGCGCTGCTGCATGTTTCTGGCCGAGTCGAAAGCCTGGGAGGGCTGAAGTAGGGTCCATCAGAAGAGAGCAGATGTCCAAGCCTCTGTGGTCCAGAAAAGTATCAAAGACTCTTATCACTCTGATCACTTCCATGACTCATCCGGCAGCCACCTTGGCCAGCTGGGTGGGCGCCTGGGCTCCAGCAGCCACGCCGGGGAATGAGTTCAAAGATGGTAGGCGCCTCGCGATTACCTTCCAGAGCCTGCTCTGGGGCTCTGGGTGGGGCAGGAACCCCCCATGCTACAAGGTGTGAACAGCCTCAGAGAGAAAGGCGAGAGTGGATGGAGGACGACACAAGGCTAGAGGATCATAGAGCTAGTTTTGACTTAGTGCATGAGCAGGTTAGGCAAAATTCAAGCTGCATCAGCTTAGATTTAATGCAAATTTGGAAATTCCGAAAATAGTTTACATCAGGGCTACAAAACAAAATGCAAAAATCTTGCATTCGTTTAAGTCCTACAGTAGCTACCGTTGCCTGAGAACTCTGGAACCTTTTTATGAACCTCCAAACTTGATGCCATTTTCATATCTTGTAGGACTGATGGTAGAGATGGGAAAGCTTCCAATGGTTACAGTTGGCAACCATTGATGTTATCTAATCAGTTAAGAAGGCTTTTAAGGGTTGTGTGAAGGTTTAAAATCTCCACAATTACCTTTAACAACTTTGGCTGACATGAGGTTTTCATGTTTGTTTTTAGGTTTTCAGACACATCCGTGTTACTTGGAACACAATTGGCAAGTCAGAGACTGGTGATTACTACAACTGATGTGACATGAACGTGGCGTTAGCTCCATTGCCACCAGAGGCAGTTGGTTTAACAGGATTCAGAGTCTGTTCACCTTCATGTCATCAGTGTTTGTCTTTTCCTCAGTGCTCCTGGAGCACATGAAGATCCAGCAAAAGAAGACGGACGCCATGCTGAGAGAATTTGAACATGTCAAAATAAACGTGGAAAAGGTTGTGACGATGTGTGAGTACACCACAACACAAGCTTCTGTTTCAGTATTGTTATTGCTGCTAGTAATTGAAGTTGTAAAAGAAATAATGGAACAGACAGAGGTATAATAGTATTTCTAATCCACTAGAATTCCTTTGCCCTCCAATTTTGGAAAGTATAAATGAATGTTAAGTTATTTTTCCTGAATTATTTTCCTCCCTTGAGCTGCCTTGTTGATTGCTGTGTTGCTCCCCACTTTGTTTCCACAGCTTCTGTTTTAGAAATAATGTTTGAAACTCACATTATCTGTGACAGAACAATCTAATAACATATATTGAAACTTTAAGGGATTGATTTCCCACTGTCTTAAAAATATTCTGCCCCCCTCAAACAGTGTATACCCTCCATTTCTCCTGAGTGCATCGATGTAGTTTTGCATCATAGGACTGGCTGAGGCTGACAGCACATGTGACTGTGTATTTTCACAGTAAATAAGCCCAGGGTCACTGATGAGGTCATCCGAATGATCAAGCCAGACGAAGTGAAGTATGAGCATCCCAAAGAGCCCTTCATGACAACCCCAACCTCTGTCGTCTACAGAGGACAGTATCATGGATTTGCAGTGGTCATCAAGAGATACAGGGACCAGATGAATGCCAGCCCAAGGTCTGTGCCATCTGCAGGACGATACCAGAACCTGAGCCTGATTTTCACGTTTTCAGGTGTAAATGATCAGAAACAGTGTACCCGGCAATTGTGAACAGCTGCTGCAATGTAATCCAATGTGCAATTGTCCATGTCAAAGCATGTCCACTAAAATACTTGTTTTTGCCACTGACAGGCTCTGATTGTTATTATAAGTGTCTGACAACATTGTGGATAGGATTCCTACAGAGATGGAGCTTTTTATTAAAGAGTAAGATCCTTTTTGTTTAACCAGAAACAGTCAGTGGTGGAAGAAGTAATCAGATCCTTTACGTACGTAGAAGTGTTCAAGTATGAGACTCTTTCTAATTGTCAGACTGAACATTTTCTCCATGTGTAGGGAGATACGGTCTGTTTTCAATAAGGAAGTTGAGACCATGAGACGGTTTGAGTCGCCCAACATCCTGCGAATGTTTGGCATCTGTGTCCAGGATGAGGATGATGAGTATAAGTGAGTATGTAAATCACAGAATAGCACAAAAAGCCACATACACCTTTAAAATTATAATAATGTGATGTGTCCTTGTGATTGCCTGTAGGACCCAACCCTCAGTTCCTCATTATCATGGAGTACTGTGAGAAAGGAAGTCTCCGGCAGGTTCTGGATTCTAAGTGTAAACTGTCCTGGACCAAGAATCCTAACCCTAACCCTAACCCTAACCCTAACCCAAGAAAGCTCGTATGTGTCTGGGTGCAGCACAAGGACTCTACCGGTCAGTCTGCAATGATTGATTATATGTCAGATTTATTGATAGATTGAAATGATGTGGAAGGAATGATAAAACAATAAAATGAACTCTCTTTTTGCTAAACCTTTAATAAAACCATTAGTTGCCACTTTATGAACCCTTTATAATGGTTGAGTTATTAGTGAGTAGTGCCAGTTGTGTTCATACAGGCAGCTGCTCAGTGTAGCCACTGCTTGATACTGTCTACGAACAACAGACAAACAACTGAATTTATTAAATTTAAATTATGTGATCAAATAATAACATTAACTTTAAAATTTTCATCTTTCAGCTTTGGTATCATCATGTGGGAAGTTGCAACACGTAAAAGACCTTTTGAAGGTGTGCATCTGCAGATTATTCAACCCTAACCCTAAATGTACTGTTTTTTTGTATCAGATATTCATTTTGTTTAGTTTTAGTTTAGGTTAAATGAGCTGGATAAGATTGAGAACATCAGTGGTCCATGAAATGAACACATTTTGTAGTTAGAACACGTTTGAAATTTAACAGGGAGGTCTGCAGGTCATTGAGAGCAGCCTGTAACCCGGAGTAGGCCTGGTTTGCAGTGGAGCTGATGGTTTACAATATGGTATCATCAGCATAAAAATGGACGTTAACAGTGCTGAGTTGGAAAATACATATTATTTAAGCACAAAGTAAATAGCAGAGGGTCTAATACTGATCCTTGAGGGACACCCTTTATCAATCATGTAGAGACTGAGTTGAAACCATTGGCAACAGCAGTTATTGCTGAGCTTTTTTTCAGCCCCCCATCCTTGTGTATGCTTTTAAATTCTGATTAAAACACTTACACAAACAGATTATTTTATTTTAAATTGTACATTGTTCTGTATTTCTTGCTAAATAAAAAATACTACAGAACGTCTTGCTCTTATTCCAGGTTGCTCAGGTGAGGAAATCTATAAGAAAGTGTACGAAGAGAGGTATCAAGAACCACTTCCTGATGACTGTCCTGAACCACTGGGACATCTGATCAACACCTGCCGGGCCTATGACAGCTTCCAGAGACCATCTGCTGGAGGTAAACTAGTCACTGTCTTCACTTCATGCACTACTGTCTTTAGGTTACAATTGGAATGTCTTTGTGGAGACTGTTGGTGTTTGTGGAGATGCAACATAACTGTAAACCCCCCAAATAATAAAACTAATGCTGCTGCAATCTTTCTCTTCTACAGTGCTGGTGGACAAACTGCGCACCTTGGTGGCACAGTTAGAGGAGCAGTAAACTCCTGAAAGCTCTTCCAACCTCTGCCTCTTTGTACTCAGGGTTTATGAAGGTTGAGATGTGTACAAGCAGCACTGTAACTTAAATGTTTTTTAATGAATGTATATTAACCTATATGGGAGGAACTGCTAACTCAAGTCATTTTATCGCAGCTTGGAAAACCCATAGATGAAAATGCTTTATCTACAGTGCAATATTTGTCAACCTCAGGCCAATAGGCATCCACTAGTCTGTGTATCCTCTCTTCATAAATGAGTAGTATATACACTGATCAGCCATAACAATATGACCACCTACCTAGGTTATTGAACATGTTTAATATTTATTGGGGATCAGGGAGGGTAAAGTCACCAAAACAGCCCTGACTCACTGAGGCATGGACTCCACTAGACCTCTGAAGTTATGTTGTAATATTTGGCACCAAGCCGTCAGTAGCATATTCTTTAAGTCCAGCACATCCCACAGATGCTCAATTGGATTGAGATCTGGAGAATTTTAGGCCAAGTCAACACCTCAAAATTGTTGTGTTCCTCAAACCATTCTTGAACCATTTTTGCAGAGTGGCATCATCCTTCTGCCACTGCCATCAGGGAATACCATTTCCATGAAGGGGCGGACTCGGTCAGTGACAAGTTTTGGTAGGTTGTATGTGTCAAAGTAACATTCACATGAATGGTAGAACCCATGGTTTCCCAGCAGAATGTTGCCCAAAACAACACACTGCCTCCGCTGGCTAACTCTTCTTCCCATAGTGCATCCTGGTGCCATCGTCCCTCTTCTTTGTCAAGCTGTGGCATCAAAATAAAAACACAAAAAATATTCTGTTTGTCCATTCTGGGCTACTGTAGAAACATGGCGGCACAGCATGGCAGACTCTGTGGAAGAGGACCAGCAGGTCATACATGCATTATTTTTTTGTTAATTCAGCTAGATGATCATTTGCCAGCTATTTCTATTATTTTGTCAATGCCATTCATATCAATGAGGGTAGGCTAAATAACAGAAACACTCTTTTGTATAATGTAATATAGTTCAACAACAGCATAAACTACATCCTCCAAAATGATCTCACAGCTTCAGCAACACCTCTAAAACAGCACCAATAAAAACCGAACATTATAACCTTCATTAAGGCGGATTTATTGCAGTTATTGTTGTATTAAGCTTCATTAGTTTTAGCTGGGTTTATAAAACAGCGAGTGTGTCATTCATCTTCATGACATACGATCTTCGGCGGTGACGTCGCTGGGTTTATGAAACAGTGATGTTGTCGCTCATTTTCTCAACATACGATCTTCGGCGGTGACGTCACGGCAGGAATGGGCGGGCAGAGCGGACTGGCGCCGGGAGATTCGAGCCTTTGCAGCGGTTTTGACTGTAGTACCACCGCTGTTGTGGACTGGAAGTAACCCGTGAACCCTCCACTGCAAGACCCCCCTGTTCGATCTGTTCCTTTTATTTACCGCGGAGCCATGTTGCTACCTGTTGTGGTGTTTCAAAGCGGGACCAGCGGCTGTTAAACCTTCACTTCTAACCAGGTCGGTGTCTGCTTCTGACCGCGGTGCTGCTCCTGCTACACTGCGAGCACAACCGAGTCTGTCCGCTAACGAGGCAGCCGAGCTACCGAGCTAACCGGGCTGACTCATTACTAAATCTTATTTACAACAACAACACCACAGTTAATAACAACAGTGGCTATGTGAATACTAACTACAGTTAAATCGTAAGTTAGAGCATTAATCGTGTGTTAGCAGCCTCACAACCTCACAAATGCTAGCTAGTTTTAGCTCAACCGCCGGGGGTTACCAGGAGATAAAAACAGAGAATCCGATATAATATTTAAATTTTCCACGTAGTATTCTACAGCGTTGCTAGTGTGCTAATAAACTATGTCAAAAATCACGTTCATCAAAGTTAAAACTGACTACAAAGAGCTAACGGTAGCTTGTTTTGCTCGGAGGCCTCAGTGACCTCGGGGTATAGTTCGGCGCTTAGCCGGAGAGCGCATCACCTGGCCCGGGGGAACGGACCGGGAGGCATTTACCGCCACAGTTAAAAAAAACAAAACAAAACAGATCGATAAAATATTAAGTGTATTTGTTGGACCGTTCAGTCAGATCATCCAACGTTAGCTAGCTACTTAGCAAAACGTGCAGGTTGTGTAACTTTTAGCTTTGTGCAGCCAGTTGGAGCAGAGTTAGATTTAGTGATTATCTCTTTATATGAAATTGCATCCTTGTTTTCCAGTGTGCAGAGTTAAACCAGGGTAAATTAGTCCCAGTTCTCCAATGCGGTTTGGTTCATGCAGCTTCAGATTATACTGAGGGTAACTTTCACTTTCAGGAGGAGGAGGAACTTTGTATACTTGTGATTAGAATACAGAGTCAAATGATCCTAAAGTGGCAGCAGAATTATGTGACAGTGTATTAGATTTCATTAGTCCTAAAAGCAGACTTTTATCACAGGACCTCAGGTTTGGTCCAGGACAGAAGACCTGATCCACAACACTTTGTCTGACTGTTTGTCTTTAAACGTTTTGTAGAGTAAGAAATTTACTTAAGAAGAATTTATTAAAAAAATTACTGGAAATGAGCAAAATCAGATGCAGAATAGTTGATTGAGTAGTCACAGTTTGTAACATAAACCAGGCCGCCCGAAACACAGTGACTACAACTCTCCTGGATGCCTGGTTTTACAGAGGGAAGAGTCTCTACATACCCAGGTCTTTATTTATTTATTTATTTTTTTAGATTAAAGCACCAAAGAGTACACAGCAAATACAAAAAATCTGACCAGAAACACAGTGTTTCCAGACAGTTCCAGTGATTAACTTTCTGTATGTTAATACAAAAAAACATGGGGAAAATAAGTACAAGCCCTAAAAATACAACCATAAACATGATTGTACAGTTCACAGGCTGAGTGGATAAAGTCTATAATAATAATAATAATAATAATAATAATCTTTATTTATATCCCACATTGCTTCAGGTTACAGGGTGCTCCACAGTGTAAACAAACGTAGATAAAGGTGTGTAACATATTAGTAAAACATTGTGCTGTACACACAGCAATGCAGAATGAAACACATTAAAAACCTGCATTAAAACAATCAATCTTAAAAACAAAGAATTTAATTAAAGAGGTTTTTCAAAGGCAGTGACAGAGCTCGCTAACTGACATTCTCAGATAAGTTCATCCAAAAGTGCTGCCTGCGCATGTGGTCACTCCTGATAACAGATTTTTAATGAGTTTCAGAAAGTAAAGCGTTTGACCTCAGGTTGGCGGAATCAGGACTGTAGGACGGTGAGGCCAGGACTGATTCATAACAGAAACGAGGCATAGTATGAAGTTTAATTTCCTGATATTAAGATTTTTCTTTATAATCACCGGCTGTTCGGATCAGCAATTTCAGCAACATATCACAGGCAGACAAACACAGTGATATATGAGAAGTGAAATGAAGTTTATAGGATTTACAAAAGTGCACACCCTTTAAACAAAAGTAGGTGGTGCATAAATTTGCGCACCCCAACAGAAAATTACATCAATATTCAGTATGTCCTCCTTTTGCAGAAATAACAGCTCTCTAAACGCTTCCTATAGCTTCCAATGAGGGTCTGATTCTGGTTGAAGGTATTTTGACCATTCTTCTTTACAAACATTCCAGTTCAGTCAGGTTTGATGGTTTCCGTGCATGGACAGCTCCAGCTTAAATCACACCACAGATTTTCAATAATAAGTCTGTGTCTCGGGACTGAGATGGCCATTCCAGAACGTTGTACTTGTTCCCTCTGCATGAATGCCTTAGTAGAATTTGAGCAAAGTGTTTAGGTCGTGTTGTCTTGTTATATCCAGCCCGGCCAAGAATTTTCATGTCTTTGTCACTGATTTGAACATTGTTCGCAAAGAATCTGCTGATACTGACTGGAACCATGCATCAACTTTTAACAAGATTGCCAGTACCTGTTTCACACAGCCCCACAGCATGATGGGAACCACCACCAAATTTACTGGTAGCAAGTGTTTGTCTTGGAATGCTGTGTTTTCATCCGCCACGCATACCGCCTTGTTATGTCCAAATAACTCAATTTTTGTTTCATCAGTCCACAGCACCTTATTCCAAATGAAGCTGGTTTGTCCAAATGTGCTTTAGCATACCCTCAGGCGCCTTGTTTAGGTATGTGCACAGAAAAGGCTTCTTCCGTGACATTCCATACAGCATCACCTTGTGCAAAGTGCGCTGAATAGTTGAACGATGCACAGTGACACCATCTGTAGCAAGATCAATATGTTGTAGGTCTTTGGAGCTAACCAGGGTTGAGTTTGACTGTTCTCACCATCCTTCGCCTGTGCTTATCTGAGATTTTTCTTGGCCTACACTCCGGCCTTTACCAGAACTGTGCCTGTGGTCACCATTTCCTCACTATGTTTCTCATAGTGAAAACTGACAGCTGAAATCTTTGACGTAGCTTTTGAATCCTTCTAAACCATGATGTTGAACAATTTTGCTTTCAGGTCATTTGGACAGCTGCTTTGAGGTTCTATGTTGGCACTTCAGAGAAGATGCAAAGAGAGAACAACTTGCACTGGCCACCTTAAATACCCTTTCTCATGATTGGCTTCACCTAGTATAGAAATATGGTCAATGAGCTTGTTTCAAACAAATTTTGTGTTCCAATAATTATAGTGCTAAAGGTATTCAAATCAATAAACAACAAGGGTGCCCAAATTTATGCACCTGCCTACTTTGTTTAAAGAATTATTGCACACTTTTCTGTAAATCCCATAAACTCATTTCATCTTCATATCGTGTTTGTCTGTTATATGATATATTTAACCTGAAATGTTGATCCGAACAACCAGTGATTTATAAAGGAAAATCTTGAAATTATCGCCTGCAAACTTTTCATACCACTGTAGCTGTGGGGAAGTAACCAGTCCTTTAGAGAGAAACTATCATTCAAAAAACAGAACTTCAACCTGCGACCTTGCTGATGTGAGGTGCCGTCAGAGCAGACACTAACAATATAACCTCTGCTGTTTCCTCCGTGCAGATGGAGGCCATGGAGGTTGACTCCCCTGTGGAGGTACAGGGAGGAGGCAGCGGACAGCTGGAGGTCACCGCTCCGGGCCAGGCCGAGGATGCCAACGCACCGCTCATCATTTCAGACTCCGGTAGCAGCACTGAGGTGGACGAGGACGAAGATGACGATGGCGACAACGGAGGAGGAGGTGTGCAGGCGGCGGCTCGGGCACCTCCCAGACTTCCTGCAACCTGGGCGTTCAGTCAGAGGGCGGTGGGCAGGACTGCAGCTACGCAGTCAGCCGCTCAGGGGGCGCCCATACGGAGGAGACTCAGGTAAAGCCTTCCTGATTGGCTATCGTTCCGTTTCAAGTGACAATCCACAGAGTGTGTGCTCGGCTCTGGTTTGTGTTCCCCCCACACAACAGGATTTCTGAAATGAAAGAGAAATATTGAACATGTTTAATATTTATTGGGGATCAGGGAGGGTAAAGTCACTCTGAACACACCTCACACCGCAGGAAACCACAATAACAATATATGAAGTCTCCAACAATGTGAGAGGAGCTTGTAGTGATGAATCTACAGAGAATTATCAGTAATCTGCTGCTCCACTCGGCTTTACAGAGCTTTACAGTGATTGTTTATCTGCTGTAGAAGAACATGAGTGTCTGATTTTACATTAAGTGACAGATCTCTGTGAATGAAACCTCAGAGAAACTGCTGTAAAAAACCACTGTCCTCTACCTGCTCAGCAGGAAACAGCAGACAGAGTGGAGCATATAGCAGCTAAAGAGCTGGATATTTCCCTGGACTCAGATCCATGAATGAATGATCACATTGCTCTGTAACTGCAAAAAAAGTGATGAATTTTGTCCTAAGTTTGTGTTTTCCTGAGGTGTTGAATCTGTGTGTGGTGCTCCAGACAGGGCCTCAGGGTTCACTACCCCAGCCAGACCGCAGAGCCCTCCAGAGGCTTCCCAGACTTCCTGCTCCGAGCACCGGCTGCCACTGTGGCCGAACCGGAGTCCGGCAGCACCACAGAGGTCAGTGACTCCGACGAGGAGGACGAAGCGGAGGCAGAGGGCGGCGAAGAAGGAGCACCTGCCGCGGCGTTGCCTGTCGACCCCGCCCCGCCCGCTGGCCCTCACCTCAACGCCTCCACCCAATACCCACAACTGCAGGATGCCGGTTCAGCCAGTTCAGCTGCAGACAGTGACAGGACAGAAGCTCAACATCAGGGCGTCCAGGTAACACACAAAGCTTCACGCCACTTTCTGCTTCATCATCTTCAACATTTTAATGCAGAGAACTCTTTTTTTTTTCTTGTTAGAAGAAACTTTAAATCCCTAATAACCACTGAGGTGTTCAGAGAGCACAGTGACGGTGACCAACACCTGCTGTTAATACTTGCTGAATTAACTGCACTGCTGAATGATCTTAACTTACATTTTTGTGTCACTGTCCTCATTTGGAACTTTTCAGCAATTACGTGTGATTACTGATTGACAAGAATTTAAAATTCAATTTTATTTATATATAGCGCCAAATCACAATAGAAGTTATCTTGAGGCTTTTTGAGAGGCAGAAACCTCAAGCAGAACCAGACTAGATAAGATAATGACAATTAAAGTAGTAAAAATAGTAGCAATAATACTAGACGCAGTACCAATAATTCTTTAGTATAACAGCAGGTGTTGAGCAGGATCGTAGGAGCAGCAGGAGGCCTGTCGTCACAGATCCGACTCTACAGCTCCAGAGGCAGAAATACCTGAAGAAAGAGACATTTCCAGCTCAGAAATCATGAAGCTTATTGTAAACATTGTGATTCTTTAGCAGCCTATTTTCTGCCCATTTCTAGTCCCGGGTATATTTATATCCACGTAACATTAACTGTCATCATCTCCGTGTCTAGTCGGTCTCGGAAGCCTCGGCGTCTGTCCACTCGTCTCACAGTGAGGAGGGCGAAGGCGACACCTGCACCATCTGCTTCGAGTCGTGGACGACGGCGGGCGAGCACAGACTCTCCGCCCTGCGCTGCGGACACCTCTTCGGCTACACCTGCATCCAGCGCTGGCTGAAAGCTCAGGGCACCGCCGCTAAATGTCCACAAGTCGGTGAAGTCACTTTAACAGCCATACAAACATGTTGTCCTGATGATTGTTGTATTTATTGTTGCTGTTCTTTCTCTGTAGTGTAACAAGAAAGCGAAGCGTTCGGACATCGTGCTGCTCTACGCTCCAAAGCTGAGAGCGCTGGACAACTCTGAGCAGGAGAGCTTAAAGAAGTGAGTCTCTGAGAACAGAGAGATTTTATTGATAGTTTTAGGGCGGTGCTAAAACCAGGAAGTAAGTTAGCATGTTAGCATGTTAGCACTTCCTGTTCCCTCGTCCCAGAGTCAGTTTAGTTTCTGGTTAAATGTCTGAAATAAGGTCTGTGGTTTTAACACAAGCTCAAGACATTTTCAGGTTTTATTCTCCGACATAAGGTCAATCGTCCTCCTGATGTTTGAAGCTTTTACGTGTCTTAAAAAGTGATTTGCTAACGGTGTCTAAATGAGACTACAGAGGTTGTCGGGGCGTTAACATAGCCATCTACTCACCAGTCCACCTTTACAGCCTCGTTGTGTTTCTACTCACGCTCTTTCAAACTATCACTAACTTTCTAAGATGCTAACTTCAGGGTTAGCCTACAGAAATACGTCGTCCCTGCAGGACTTTTTTGGTCCTGTATTATTTGTGATAACTGATAACTGTGTTGTGTTCAGGTCTCTGGAGCGGGAGCAGTCCCTGAGGATAAAGGCTGAACTGGAATCAGCTAAGTGTAAACTCCAACTTCAGACTGTCAACAGCCAATATGGACAAGTACAACAAAAGCAGCAGGTATCAGCCACAATTAAATTTCATAAACACTGATGATCATTCACATTCATTGAGTTTGATTATTATACAATATTCTCTCTAAATGTTTTATATATTTATTTCTGTCAGTAATTATGGAGACTGAAGTTTGCAGCTCGAATAATTCATCCTTTCAGTAGTTAGTTATAATTCATTTACTCACTTTTGCATTTCAAGTACAATAAACAGAAATAATTGACAATATTGAATTGATTTCTGGAGGTTTTATAAGATTAAATGTAATGATAAGTAATAATTTTACTCACAATAAAAATATCATGATTAACATATAAAAGAAAAAAAAATACACATAAACGCAACGAGTCATTGCATTTTTTGGTTTACTAATTTCCTCCTGTATATTCCATCTCAGGAAATGCTTTTAAATTAATAAACTGATTGTAATTAATGAAACCTTGGCACACAACAGACTCCATAGATTAAAATCCCTCCCTCTTCTCTTCCTGTGGTTGTGTGGAGCTGAGGCTCTGATGGCTCCAGGCTGGTGAGCTCATTTCCCTCCTCCTCCCTCTCTCCTCCTCTTTCCCTCCTTAATTGACCTACATCTCGGTGTGTCTCAGGGCCGGCGGCTCAAGCTGACTCAATGCAGCTTCTACAAGGCGGTGTGTAGTGTCTCAGCCAGAGGCTGCAGGAGTGTTGTCGTGCTGTGAACCTCTGGGCACCTGCTGCTTCATGGCAAATCGCCTCAGGCCACGCTGGTGCCAGTGATCCTCAGCCTTTACTTTGTGTTGATGGCGACTCTAGCTCTCCTGCTCCTCCACCAAAGCGCCACCCCTTTGCCTCAGCCAAACACAGTATGTCCTGTAGATGAGATGCACTTTCTCTGACTCTGCGTGTGTGAAAAGCTGGTTGATGTGAGAGGTTGTAGCGATTCTGAAATCATCGAACAAACATCCACAGGCAGCGTGATGAGCTTTCCTTTAGCACCAGCTTCAGCTTGTTTTGTCAAGTTTCCCGCGGCGAATACAGCGTCCAGCTGTGACGGGAGTGACGATTGCATTTTAAACTATTTGTTGTTTTCATTTGAAGGTTCAGATTCGCCGGTGTTCATGGTTCAGGAGCTGAATTCTCCTCGAAGGTCTCCTCCTCAAACAAACAGAGCAGCTGATTAACATCATTTTATAGCTTGTTTCTCTGATTACTAAGAAGATCAGGCATCCGGCGGCTAAAATCTTCATCAGCTTAAAGATTAAAGAGATTATAGCACGTTAGAAAAATGACAGTGGCATGAAATGGAGAGAGAAAGCGGTGCGGCTGAAAATGTCAGCGTTTGAGAGAACCCTGATTTATAGCTCCTTGGCTCGAAGAGAACCATATTCAAACATATTCTTTCCTCCTGGTCTCCTCTGTGCAAAGGCGTCCCTCCTCCTCTCAGTGACAGGTAACTGTTGTGTCTGTGTTCAGGCTGCGGGGTGAAGAAGGTGGCGTGGTCAACATGAAGGCGAGTCAATGCGTTCCACATCCACAACCAAACAGATCCGGGAATGTCTTCAACAGACAGAGCGACAGCCTGCTGCTGTCACCTGCTCTGGACAACACCCATCAAACTCACCAAGGTACACAAGCAGCACCGTGACTGTACACATCACTGGGTTTAAGTTCCTGATTGACTGGACTGACTGTGTGTGTCTGTGTGTAACAGTCGCTGACCAACTTACCGTGGTTCGGACCTATAACACAGGTAAACCGGTATGGAGCTGCTGCTGGTGTTTGGACAACAACTACGTCTCCTTACGGCCTGAGCAACAGCTCCGTGCTGAATCTCACATTTGAGGACACCAACCGCGCCCGTCCGGGAGCTGGAGCCGCTCAGCTCAGGTCCACAGCGCCTCGCCAGAAATCTGATTCAGAATCCACGAGCTGCAGACTGAGAGCTAAAACTCGTGGTCTCTGTTTCAAGTGTCCGGTGGGCGTCATCTGTGCTATGTCCCCGGGCGTCAGCTTTCGTTCCTGGGCGGGCTGATGTGGGCTCTCTGGAGGCGGCTGTTTCTGGAGCAGGTCGAGGCGCGTACAGACCCCCGTCCTGCCGCTGGGCGGCCCGGCTGCGACATCCAGGTGGAGGAGCCGTCACTGCCTGGTGGCAATACAGACCAGGTGGACCCGGCCCTGGCAGAAAGCAGGCCCAGTTCAGACACCTAATGATCACACGCTCTGGTTCTCCCCCTCCACCACAGGGCGCTCAGCAATCCCTCTTTTCGTCCTCATAGCTCTGAACGGACCCCCCAGGACTCAGTCCAGCTGCCCAGCTACTCCTGCTCCCAGTGACGTTCAGCGCCCATTTCGTCCTGTAAACTGCTCACCAAGAATGCCGTCTTACAGGGTCCGGACGGAGGAGGGGCGCTGGTCTGTGCCGAGGCAGGCCTCCAACTCACCATAGTCAGTCCTTTGTAGGCGCGGCCTTGACGATTTAACACAATCTGGTTGTTGTAATTCCTCTTCTTCCTCCTCCTCCTCCAGGTGTGGGACGCCCGGCGAGTGGCTCTACCTTCCAAGCTCACGGCCGACCTCCCAGTGTTGGACATCAGTCGTTCTCGGTGACAGGATCACTTCTAGCCTCGCTGGCGGAAGATGCCAGAAGCTCTCACAGGTGGGAGTGAGGCAGACAGAACAAAAGCAGACACAGTGATCCTGGAAGTCCTGGAGGAAGGGACTGTGCTGAAATCAATACTGCTAAACTTAATTCTCTACGTTTACACACTAAAAAAACTGTAATGCGAGGCTGTTCAGATTCTTCATGTTCTCTTTTAGTTGTTCTTCTTAAACCAAACATCTGCCTCACCTTATGTGACCTTTGACCTGCTGGGAAGCCATGAAGCCTCTGTCAGGTTCATGTGCGAGGTTCTGCTGCGTCACGCTCCACACCGAGAATAACATCAGTTAACACGAGTCTGAGATTAGTGGTTCTGTCGTCTGCTCTATTTAGGTCAGTGAATGAACTGACTCTTTAACTACATCATGTTTTACTTTGTGTGCATCATTTTTGAAGCCGTTTGACTTTGTCCTCTCACTGACCACAGCTGCTGCTCCTTTCTGTTTAATATGAAACTTAACCAACAAGACTCATGAAACTTGTCTAAATCATCAGGTCCATCACAGTAGAGCAGTGAGTAAGTACTGTTTAATTATCCCAGTTCATCTATGGGTATCTTCTCGATGGCGATCC
Source organism: Lates japonicus (assembly GCA_033238685.1). Taxonomy (NCBI): domain Eukaryota; kingdom Metazoa; phylum Chordata; class Actinopteri; family Centropomidae; genus Lates; species Lates japonicus. The sequence goes on from BRZM01000019.1 coordinate 11,017,643, forward strand.
TCAGATGTTGTCTGAGCAGGAGTCAAGCGTTCAGTTATGACAAAACATGAACAAACTCTCTCATTTTAGGGCAAATATTTGACTATCTCAACATAGATTTTTAACGTAGATTGATTCCTTATACTTCTTGTAATTCAGGAACTGTCTCTATGACGTTGTCCACCAGAGGCGCTTGGCCTTGGTAACTTTGTCACAATTAGATTTGTAACTGGTTTAAAAGTCTTTATCAGAGAAATCCAGTGTTCACAGCTGTAACACGATGTCCACCGAGGATGGACGCAGGTCCAAACAAGTTACAGGAGTCTGTTGATCCAGTATTTTATCAGACGGAAATTAATACAATAAATACAAATGAAACAGCAGCAGAGAAAAAGTCATCAGTGGTTGAGGTCTGAATCATGAAAGCTGCAGGTGTTAAAGGCATTGTGAACCTGATCATATATGCCTTCTTAGGTTATTTCCTCAGTTCAGACTTGCTGATTTGGAAAATACTGCAAAATGTTCGTGTTGTTGACACTGGTAAAACCTGCAGAGCCACTGGTGGATCCTTTAAAACCCAGATCCTGATCTGTTGAAAACATTTCAGGTTTCAACGAAAGTCTCGAGGAAAAGACATTCATGTTGTAAAATACGTCAGTCTGGTGTCTCTGTAGACACAACCACGACACCTGTAACCTCAGATCCTGAGACCTGGTTTTTAAAGATGAGTTAAAAACCACTTCCTGACTCGGGTTTTCAGGATGATCCGGGATAGTCAGAGTAAAGCAGGGCGTCGACCACAGACCCGTTCCACAGTAAACAAAAACCCAGAAACAAAGCTATTCAGTTACACCTTATTTTTCTTAATGGTCACTTCTCCCAAACTAGAAACACCGTCGCCGTCGTCCTGTCTGAACACAGAATATTTTATTTTCATTCCTCTCTGAGCAGACATCAAGTGCCAAAGGACTCTGCTGTTGTCGAGCGTTTTTACTTTTCTTCTTGTTTTCTTTCAAAAGAAAGTTGTATGTATATTTGCTACCAACTGTTTTAGTACAACTTCAAAGTTAATAAAAATTACATGTTATTTTTAATCCAAGTGGACTGATGCTTTAAATCCCTTCACATTTGACAGTTTTACAGGGAGAAGATTTACAGTTTGAGCGAATAAATCTGTTTATTTTGTTGATGTGAGAACAGAAATGACAGTTTTATGGTGAATCTCTAGCTTTTAGTTCCTGTTAAACTTTTTGATTCATACTTTCTTAATTTAATAAGTTCAAATGCTCCAAACATCGCGGATATGTTTGTAGTTAAATGTACAGATGAACATCAATCAACGAAACAACTGAGAATAAAATCTACTGCATTTATCTGTTACATTAAATTAACTGCTTTATTCCACTCAGTGTAGATCAGTTATTAATAGGATGGTTCAATCTACCATACATTCTATCAACTACACAAACCAACTGGATACTGCTTTCATAGCAAGCTCGTAATTCCTCGCATTACCTTCCTGTGAGAAGCTCACAGGAATGTTCTGCTGAAACCTCGAGGTCCTTCATTCGTCTGGATGTTTGACTCGTATCACCCTCTTAAACATTATGCTTGAATGAAGAACACTCCTTCAAGGCCCCCTGGAAAGAATTCAAAGGTGTGTTCGACTCCATTCCCCAGATCTCAGTCTGTTTGAGCGGCTGTGGGATGTGCTGGAAAATCACGCCACGCCATAGCTTTCAGGACTTGGAGGATCTGCTGGAGTCAAAGACTTTAAGGAAACATTTGCAGCAAAGCGTAAAAATAGAAAAAATTATATAAGTTGCTTATTTTCCTGCAAACTGATCATTCACGCTCTCTGCTGTTATTCATGTGTTTTACATCTTATTTTTCTTGTGCATTTAGAAATTCAAGTTGTTGTAGCTCACTGCTTCACCTGTCACAACACGTAACACTGAGGTGTTTACCTCACGACAGATTTCTCATTTCCTGTTCCTGCATCTGAAGGGCGGCGATGAGAAAAAACACAACGTTTCCTCATGAGGAAAGTATTGTTGTTGAAGTGTTCTTCTTTTTTCACCCCTGTAGATTTTATTGAGTGGCGAGGGGTCCATACATTGAATACCTCCTCACACACAGAGTACAAAAACTTCACCTAGTCACAATGACTGAAAATACCTGGTGGTCTTTGAACTCAGCTGCACCTGTCCTGACCAGTTAAGATATAGTTATTTAACTGTTTTAGCTTTCCACAAAGCTAACGAACCTTTTTAAAATAGAAGATATATGTTGTAAGGTGTTTATAAACACTAATGTCTCAATGGAACCAATGAGCTGAGGCTGAGAGCCACAGACAGGAGGAAATCAGGAAGTGATATTTCATAATAATAAAAATATAGAACAACAACAGACTTGTCCTTTAAACATGTTCATAATCACATTGTTTTATGGGTTAGTGTGTACATCATTAAGACGTGATAACTCTAGAGTGTTTCATTAACCCAAAAGGAGTTTATATTGGCTTGTATCTTTTATTTAAACTAAAATCCACCTAGCAATATAATATATATAATATTGATCACACACCTGTTTCTCTCCATTATTCCTTTTTTTTAATACATGAAAATTGGCTGTAGGAATACAAAGTGGGTGCAAGCACATCATTTCCTTTTGAGCACAAACAGACATTTGAGTTTCCACCCAACAGGTTTAAGCACCAACATTTGCTTATAATATAATAGAATATAATAGAATAGGAAATGCCGGGGAGGGAACATGGTGGCTGTGTGATTGGATGACTCAGGCATGAACCCATACGCACCTCATGAATTATTCTGAGCTGTCCTCCATCCTAGAAAAAAAAAATCGTGTGCAACTTCTCCTGCTTATATTTCCGACACTCCTAGATGCAGCAGTAGGCTGACTGGCTCTGTAGTAGCGGACTGTATCGTGTTCCTCTGCTCCTGCTTGCAGTGGCCACATCTTGTCGTCATGCATCCAATTCGAGGGAGATCACGTTGGTGCAAGCATAATCGCCGCAAACATGAAGCTACAGAATCTAGCCGGAGGTCCGCGCCGGCTACGCTGAGCCCGGCAGCCGCAGAAAGGAACCCTGGCGACACAGGGGCCTCCTTTGCTCTGGTGCTGCCGGCTGGAAGTTGGCAGGAGGCGTTGTGCAGGGAGGACCTGACCGGCTTTGCCCCAAACATTCCTGGAACAACAACCTGGCGGTGTTGGGTGTCTCAGGACAAGAAGAGCCAAATCAGCGGGACGGGGTGCTTGTGGTCGCAGGGGAAAGAGGCAGGGGTGGCTGCCTGCTGGGCGACCCATAGCGGTGCTTCACCGTGGCCAGCCGCTAGCCCTGGTAATGTGAGAGAACGTCACATGAGCGCGGTTAAAAACTCAGCAATTTATGATTTATGATGTAATCTCCAATATGGCATGGGTTGAATAACAAGACTGACTTTTATGTTCCGAAGTTGACAGGATCGGTCTTCAGTTCGGCATGATGTAATGCCACAAATGCGCACTATATTTTACGACTTGTGGTTTGCGGTCGTGAACGTTTCATTTCTTGCGTCTTTTAACGTCTCATAAATACATCGGTGAGCGGCGTCGACGATGAAAACGAAAAGCAGCGGGATTACACATAAATGAAGATCGGTTTTGCGGAACGCGGCAAGCCGGGTAACTCGAAGAACCGTGGCTGTTATTGATTATCTGTGGTTTGGTCTGGCGATAATTGAAACTTCGGTGTTGAATATATTTTCTTCTAAACTGATTGGATTATCCAAGGCGGTTCGCAGATGGCTGCGAGCGATATTCTCTGGACTGGCTAAACGCAGTAGCCCTCATAATTTGCCAACCTGCGGGCGTACAGACGACGCGGGCAACACTTCAACACGACATGTTTTAGCCTGACCGGTACCTGTTGTCACTCGTTCCAACCAGGGTTGGTTGACGTTAAAAGCAGCTAACTGGTTGACGGCCGCTGCCTGCTGCTTTGTAACCTTGCTCCAACCTGAAAGACTGTTGAACCGTTGGTGGCTTTGATGATGCCGGCCGATACACGGTTACAAGTAAGCTGTGATTCGTTGCTGACGGTAGCTGGTTAACGAGCTGGTTGCTGGGGGCACGGGCGGGTTGATGCTGGTGTTGAGCTGCTGCGAACGAATCGGTTTAAATCATCTTGTCTGCGAGACTCTGGTTTTCCTCCTGGGGAAGGTTGTTGTCAGTGGCCTCCTTCTGCCCGGGGCAGTAATCCAGTGGTCAGTGTGGTTTGGGGCGTGATGTTGCCCCTGAGCATGTTTGAACAACATAAACGAGAGAAAGATCACTCCTCCGTCCTGCAATGTAACACTGGTCCCGCTATGAACCACAACTAATTTATATTAATAATTTAATAAGATAGGTAACTTTGTTAATAACTGAACATGGGGAAATACGGTCGACCGTGGTGATAAAATCAGATGCAAAGTGAAGTGTGACCCAAAATCTTAAATCTTAGGTCACCATGTTCAGTTGATAATAGACTGACATTTAATATGATAGTATCTTTTATTCTTCAGGTTTAAAAGCATTTTTGCTCTTGAGTTAAGTTGAAAGATGAGGTTGTGTGGTTGTCCACTAATGATGTGATATGGCAACTTCGCTGGCCTCGACGTGAATTACTTGTGTTTTATTAACCATAAAAAATCCGGGCGTCAAATCGGTCATTCTTTGTTGTGTCAACTAACTTAGATCGGTGATCAGTTTGGCACCTGTGGTGTCTTACTAAACCGCCAGGCTCTGAGAAACTGCGACAGGTTTGGTGGGAGGTGGATGAGGAGGCGTTCACGTTCACACACTGTCAGGAAGGTTTTCTGTTCACATCTTCATGCTGTAGTTTCCCAGCAGCGGCGGTGAATTAGGGTCTGTTCCAACTCGGTCCTGAATGATTGTTAAAAAGGTTGACGATTACTCATCGCTCACTACGCGCTGGATTTTTTGTGTGTTTTGTTTGTGAAACTGTGATGGTTCAGGTCTGGGTTGCCTCTGTTGTTAACATGGTTTAAGTGAATCAGCGCAGCTGATCGCTCACTATCTAGCTGGTAACTGCTTGTGGACTGCTCAGACTCCTGCAACGGACTGAAACTCTCTATCTCACATCCACCCAGGGGCAACCTCCGTCTGTGGCCGCCTCTGCTTTGCCAAGTCTGGGCAGGCGTCCGCAATCAACGTAACACAGACAGGCGTTAGCGCTGCGGGGCGTATTTTAAGGAGGAATCGGTGGACCTTGGTGTGGTCGGCCTAAACACCACCACTTTCTTTCGTAATGACTCCTGATGACTCTAACCGCCATTGTAGTTTTCATCGGTTTCTCTGGCGTTTTTCACGTACTGGGCGGCAGCTAATGAAAATGATGGAAATAAAGCAAAAATATTAGCTTATTTCTGCGATTTGCAGCTTTTCTGTTTTGTTTAATTGCCAAATGGAATATCGGTTTCTTGGCTTTCTTTGGTGAGAAGAAAGAAAAGAAACGAAAGTTGTGCCACGGTGCTAATTTAACCTATTTTGATCATCCATTTAATTTTCGAGCATCTGACATTCAGCTGCTTCAGTCTCTCTTTAAATGTGAGGTTTTTGCCAACTTTGCCTCTGTAATATAAGGCGGTCAGTTAATCAGCGACGAAAAACGAGGCCCAAATGATTGGTATGCGTATGACAAAAATGGGTGATCTCAACTACAATGTGGAATGTTGCTCGATGATCTCTATAGAACTGATGCGGCGTTGATCAGCTTTAAAAAATCAGTATTGGGTTGATAATAATTGATAACTGTCATCAGTCGACTGAATCTCTGGGGTTTTGGACAATAAATTGTATTTCTCGCAGATGTCTTCTGACATTTTTAGGGCGAACAATAGAAATATAATCAACAAGCAGTCAATAATAGTAACGCCAGTTGCAGCCACAGACAAATGGTGGACCGATCATATTTTATGCAGATCAGCCACAAGCAACGTGCCTGCCTTAATTTAAGTCCAGGGATGAAAAATTATGAGAAAAGGCTACGTTGGCGGAGACAAAGTCTGTCACTTCAGTTTTCTTCCTGTTTCGAATTTCCTCATTCACTCCATCATGGTGGCTGATATTATTGTACACAGGGTTTCTGCTGATGAGCGAATTGTTATCAGGACTTTGAACCTTTATGCCACTGACGGTGCATGTCACTCACGACTGGAACGGTGAAATAAATATCAGATGTTTTCCGGTGACGGAGACGATGGCCGGGTTGTCGGCTCTGGCACTTTGTTTTTGTTCGGTGACTTTGATAACCACTGGAAGATATTCGACACCCACATCCTCCTGTGTTGTGATGGTTTCTGCTCATCGGGAGAAAACTGCACCTGTTTATCGTGGGTGAGGTGGCTTCGGGGTCTGGACGTGGCTTTCCGAAAAATTATACAGCTGAATTTAGCTGAACATTTATCAAAATTTGGTGGGTTTTCCTGCAGAGCAGCACGGCATTTAACATATTATTGCGTCTCCGCCATTTTTCAAACTTTCATAAGTTGATGTTCCAAACGATCTTTTTTGATAACAATGTTTACAGGGTCGAAATTTAACCCAATTGTTCCTGAAGGAACTGGTCTGTGAACTGGCGACATTTCTATTTCTGCTCTGTGTTTAAAAATAATAAAAAGACATAGTGCAAAACAACGACTAAGAAAGAAGGTCTGTCGGTCTCCAGACAAAACCCTCTCAATGGCTGTTTTACAATCGTCTAAATCGATAAATCGAGACTTTTGAGTGTTGATGTCTCAGATCTCTCCTGCGTTACGCGAACTTTCTGCAAAATAAACAATGCCTTCAGCGTGCAGACGTCCGGCACCCAGCGGCACCCTGCTACCACCCTCTGCTCTGCTCGGAGGTGATTAAGTGCACGGAGCTCGTAGCATTTTTGTTAATCTCCATTGCCCACGCTGTCAGTCCTACTGGTGGCTGTGGTTTTTATTGTTGCGATGATTGAAACCTCCTTGAGGGAGGGCTCTGGAGGATGAGGACCCAGCTCTTTAGCTTTGTCGGGAGATGCTCCGTTTGTCTGCCTCGTCTCTCTGTCGGCAGTTTCCACCACAGGCGATGGTATAATTAACTTTGCGTTAAGGCTGCAGACTGGTTGAGTAGAACCTCCGGGCTCCGGAGCAGGTCGGGGTTTAACAGCCTGGCCAACCAT
>BRZM01000019.1:11049710-11081111 GCA_033238685.1 Lates japonicus
TAAAATGTCTTGAGCTTGTGTTAAAACCACAGACCTTATTTCAGACATTTAACCAGAAACACACTGACTCTGGGACGAGGGAACAGGAAGTGCTAACATGCTAACATGCTAACTGACTTCCTGGTTTTAGCGTCAGTCCTCCGCCTGATGAACTAACACTGTGTGTCTGTGCTGCAGGGCTGAGCCACGGCGAGGCCGACACCAGGGAGTGTCTCTACTACAACGTCAACTTCGAGATCGAGAAGACGAACCAGAGCGGGGTGGAGCACTGCGAGGGCGAGAAGGACAAACGCTCGCACTGCTACGCCTCCTGGAGGAACAACTCGGGCTCCATCGAGCTGGTGAAGAAGGGCTGCTGGCTGGACGACTTCAACTGCTACGACCGGTAACACACACAGTCATTCCTGATTTATTAAAGAGGAAGATCCTTTCTCTTTAACCAGAAACATCTCTATATATCACCACCAGACTCCATTGACAAAAACAGGGATTTTACTGGGAGCTGCTGGAATACCACTGCCTCCATCTGTTAGTGTGTTTGTGTTACTGTGTGGTACTTTTACTTCAGTAAAGTATCTGATTACTTCTTCCACCACTGAAAGTCACACAGTAACACAGACACACTAACAGATGGAGGCAGTGGTATTCCAGCAGCTCCCAGTAAAACCCCTGTTTTTCTCAATGGAGTCTGGTAGACAGGAACTTGAATTTCCAGTATTTCCAGCAGCAAGACACAGAGTTTCTGCACCTTGAATGAAGAGATGTTGTTTTATTGAACAGACACTAAAGATGCCAAACTGTGATATGGAAACAACCTCATTTAGCTGAAGGATCCTCTCCTCCTCCTCGGGTCACATTCCTGTAAATCCTGCATCCTCTGGATCAACAGTTTAACAGCTGAATTTACATGATGCAACAGCTTCACTTCTCCTCAGTAATCAGGAGTGAAACATCAGTTCAAGGCAAAACAGCGGAGGCTGGTAAAACATCTCTGTTCTAACACTGGAGCTTCCAGCTTCTCCCCCGACGATGTCTTTCAAATTTCACATTTTTTCCCAGAGGCGTCAGAAGAAAAAAAAACTGCTATTTGGGTCAAGAACAAGTGCTGCCAGACTCCTGCCATGATATGTAGCATTCCCCAGACGCCGTGTGATTTACAGGTCTGCTGTTAGCCTCCCTGGGCTGTTCAGACGACGACAGACAGACAGAGTGGAGCGTCGCTCCACGTACGAGATCTCTGGAGCTGAGGAAGGACAAACACTGAGAACTACACTTCATCATCTGAAGATCTGTCGACTGTCTGAGGCCGTGGATCAGGATCAGCTGCAGCAGCAGGAGTAGCACAAGTACCAGCAGTAGTACTACTGCTTGTAGTAGTAGTAGTAGTAGAAGAAGAATGAGGTGTGGGTTTTAGACGGCAACCACCTCTGGTGCATAGCTCACTCAGTTGCGTGCCTGCTTATTCGGTTCAAACAAGGAATGGACTGAATTTGATATCCCAAAAAAGGCTGCTCTGCAGTCTTAGGATTAATGTGGGTCACTGACTGCTCACAGAGGAGGAGGAGAGAGGAGGGAGGGAGGGAGGAGGAGGAGGAGGAGGAGGAGGAAGGAGGAGGAGGGGAGGAGGAAGAGGAGGAGGAGGAGGAGGAGGGGGAGGAGGAGGAGGAGGAGCAGGAGGAAGAGGAGGAGGAGGAAGAGGGCAGGAGGAAGAGGAGGAGGAGGGAGAGCAGGAGGAGGCAGGAGGAGGAGGCAGGAGGAGCAGGAGGGTGGGAGGAGGAGGAGGGAGGAGGAGGGGAAGGGAGGAGGAGCAGGAGGAAGAGGAGGAGGCAGGAGGAGGAGGAGGAGGAGAACAGCTGATAGAAACGATGCTGCTGTTTGTGATGAACTGAGACTCAGGCTCGTTACTGTTTCAGGTGTAAGCTGTTGAATTATGCCTGTGCTGTAGTTTGTTCCTCTTACTCGCTAATAGAGCCCCCTAACCTTCAGTGTGGGGTGCGTGGCGGTCGCGGTCCAATCGTCTGCAGCCTGACTGACCTACTTCCTGTGTCCGTCTCTCAGACAGGAGTGTGTGGCGACGGAGGAGAGTCCTCAGGTCTTCTTCTGCTGCTGTGAAGGAAACTTCTGTAACGAGAGGTTCACACACCTGCCTGACGTCACCGGGCCACGTGAGTCATGTGACCTGATGTTGTGTGTGTGTGTGTGTGTTTCATTTCCTGTGTGTGTCACATCTGTATTCGTCTCTCTGGTTGTTTGCTTCATCTCATCAGTTATTCACAGTGTTTGTGCATTTTAATGACTTTTTAAATGAACATGTGTTTGTCCCGGTGTGTGTGTGTGTGTGTGTGTGTGTCAGTGATTAAAGCCCCGCCCTCCAGCGTCGGCGTGTTACACGTGATGATTTACTGCCTGCTGCCCGTCACCATGCTGTCTGTGGCTCTGCTCACCGCCGTCTGGATGTACCGACACCGGAAACCTCCATATGGTCACGTGGACATTGCTGAGGTACACACACACACACACACACCTAAACCTGAGTTACCCACAGTTCATAGCGTTGTGATGGTAAACAGGGATCTACAGGTGGAGGTAGTGAAACACCAAGAGAAGAAATCTGATGTTTCTGTTAAAGATTCACAGTGAAATGAACTGAAACTTCATAACAGATTTAAACCCACAGCATCTGATCTTTGAAGAATTCATCTGCAGAAACAGAATCATTATTTATTCAGAGTCTGTTCTCCTCATGTTGGACATCTGAATCCATAACTGTTCCTCAAAAGCTGAAACAATAAATAAAATTAAATAAAAAACACAGATGCTGAAAACACGGAGTCATGGCGCCCTCTGGTGGCAGTTTGGTGGAACTGCAGCTTTTTGTTAAACAATAGTGAAGGAAACACAACTCACAATGTTGATCATTTTATTATTTATTTCAAATACATTTCTTTATTTATTGTAATTCATTTATTTACAGGTGTTGTTTGATGTTTTTCTTTCAGTTCACCTTGTTTCTCCTCTGAGTTTTATATTTATGTCAGAAAAAGGTGTTTCCATGTGAGTTCAGTCAGGGACACTTGATGAAGACCTTGTTAAAACTTGATTCCTCCAGGATCCTGGTCCTCCGCCGGCCTCCCCCCTGCTGGGTCTGAAGCCTCTGCAGCTGCTGGAGGTGAAGGCCAGGGGCCGCTTCGGCTGCGTCTGGAAGGCCCAGATGATGAACGAATTCGTGGCCGTGAAGATCTTCCCCATCCAGGTACAGAACCAGATTCTCTCTGCCTGTTGTGGTTTTCACATCTCGGGCTTTTTAACACCTCCTGGTCTTCCTCCCGACAGAACAAGGAGTCGTGGCAGAACGAGAGAGACGTGTTCACGACGCCAGGTATGAGGCACGAAAACATCCTGAGGTACATCACCGCAGAGAGACGAGGGAGTCACCTGGAGGCCGAGCTGTGGCTCATCACCGAGTTCCACGAGAGGGTGAGGAAGACGGGGGAGGGAGGGGAGGTTGAAAGACTGGAAGACTTTTTAATCTGTGGTAAGAAAACACCAGTGGTTTGATGTGGTTTTGACTGAAGACGTGTGTGGCCTCTGCAGGGCTCTCTGTCCGACTTCCTGAAGGGAAACGTGGTCAGCTGGTCCGAGCTGTGTCACATCGGCGAGTCGATGGCGTGCGGCCTGGCGTACCTTCACGAAGACGTCCCCCGGCAGAAAGGAGAGGGACCCAAACCGGCCATCGCTCACAGGTCTGAAAACAAACCTGACATCGAGTCACTGCGGAGCAGAACTTTCAATTGTTTTCACATCAAATGACGAAAGAGACAAAAACTCAAACATCCACATGTTGTGTTCCTGTCACCTGCAGACTGATGTACAATAAACTGTCTCTGTGTGTGTGTGTGTGTGTGTGTGTGTGTCTCAGGGATTTTAAAAGTAAGAACATCATGTTGCGTTCAGACCTCACAGCAGTAATCGGTGACTTTGGTCTGGCCGTTCTCTTCGAGCCGGGGAAACCACCTGGAGAGACGCACGGACAGGTGAGCAGTTCCGACTGAGGAGCTCCAGCTCCACGCTCCGCAGCGTTTAATACAGACACACACGTTTATATATGTGTGTGTGTGTGTGTGTGTGCAGGTGGGGACGAGGCGGTACATGGCTCCGGAGGTTTTAGAAGGAGCCATCAACTTCCAGCGAGACGCCTTCCTTCGAATCGACATGTACGCCATGGGCCTGGTGCTGTGGGAGCTGGTGTCCCGCTGCAAGGCTGCTGACGGTAACAGCTCAGAGTTTAACCAGTTTAACCAGTTTAACCAGTTTAACCAGTTTAACCCTGGAGTTACCTGGTTTTATGTTCGTTGTGTTGCGTCCTCACAGAATCCTCACACTCATCACCCCCAACATCAAAAACCCTTTGCCTGTCCAGAGTCAAAAACACCTGACGTGAACAGTAACCTCCCACCTTTGTACCTGAGCTCAGACCACAGTATTACAGCAACACCCAGTGATCAAACAGTGACTTACAGTTCATCTCAGGCTCCTACACACCAGCTCCTCATTGTTCAGACATAACAAGAGTCGCCTCCAGATCCAGATCCAGCAGAGTGGCCCAGAACCACAGGAGCTGAAGAATCCACCAGTGTCTCCAGCAGCCAAACTCCTTTTCTTCTGGTTCCAGTTTTGTCTCTGTTGAAGCGAGAAGTTCTCCTTTATCCATCTGCTCCAGAAAAGATCTGAGAGCTACTGCTCCTTCCTCCATCGTCTTCTGAGGCTCAAACACTCCTGAGTGGTTCCATGTTTGGGTCCTACAGAAACCAAGCTCAGAACTGAAATAGAAAATAAAGGGATTCCCAGTCACGTTCTGTTTCCTGCTCAGCTGAGCGTCTGTGTTCTTGTTTTCATCCAAACACCAGATGATTCTGGAGACTCGCTGTAAACACACGACACAGTGTAGTATCAGGTGCAGGTGGGATGTTGATCTGGACTTCCTGCTCAGGTGTGTTTGTTTTGTGTGTGCAGGTCCGGTGGATGAGTACATGCTGCCGTTTGAGGAGGAGGTCGGTCAGCATCCGACCCTGGAGGACCTGCAGGAAACGGTCGTCCACAAGAAGATGAGACCGGTCTTCAAAGACCTGTGGCTCAAACACAGCGTGAGTACACCTCTGACATCACGTACTCCCCGGTCTCTGACCCTCCACTGACTGAATCTTGAGTCCATGACGAGGTGTGTTGTGTCTGCAGGGTCTGGCTCAGGTCTGCGAGACGGTGGAGGAGTGCTGGGATCACGACGCAGAGGCTCGCCTGTCGGCCGGCTGCGTGGAGGAGAGGATCTCCCAGGTGCGCCGCCTCACCGCCACCATCGCCCCGCCTACCTCCGACCACCACGCCCTGCTGGTCTCCACGGTCGCACCCGTTCCCATGGTAACCAACGTGGACCTGCCGCCCAAAGAGTCCAGTATATGAGGAGGAAGGATGAGTCCGACACAACAAACTAAAGTTTTCTCAGAGGCCTGTTGTTACCAGTGATTTCTCCTGACGTTCGGTTCAACGTCCTCTGGAAACTAAAACACACACACACACACACACACACACATTCTCTTTTCTCAGTGGAATTTTACAACCGACACCAGAAATCCGGCGCGAGAGCAGCTGCTATTTTATCTCTGGATTGTGTTTTTTATTTGAGCCTCTCTCTTCATCCTTTTGGACAGATATTACCAGCACACGTCCTCGTTTTTCCTACGTTGTCATGTCCTTTTAACCAGGTGTGTGTGTGTGTTTTATGAAAACACAAAGCAAGCATGCACACACACACACAGGAACACCCAACACTGAAACGCATTCAGGTCCCGACTCAGTGAATGCTCTTCTATCTCCAGGTACCTCAGCGACGACTTTCGTTACGTTTGCAGATTTTTTAATCGTTTTCCTCGTGCATTCCTCCCTCTGCTGTCTTCTTCTACTCCTGTGACAGATCTGGATTTATCTACCTACCTGGCAACTTTGCAACCGCGTCACCTAGCAACCACCGACCATCAACCCTGCCTGTTGGGACGGGACGTTTTTTTACTACAATGCTGCAGAACCCTCGTAGGAACTCGATGACTGTTACACAAACACCGACAGCAAAGGTTTTAGAGTTGAGTTTTTCTACCTTTTCCTTGGACTGTTTTTCTTTTCTACTTTTCTCCTGTGACCACACGTTACTATTCACACACGACAAACCTTCGGATCCAACGGGTCGTATCCAAAAAGACAGGAAACAGGAAGTGAGGTCAGAAGGAAAGATGTGAAAAACAAAAAGCAGAAAGACTGGACAGTTTGTTTTTATCGTGAAGGTTTCCTTTCTCTCTCTCTGTTTTGTGTTTAACTATAATTTGAGGTTGAAGACTGAGAGACGTCTGACGGGATTGGTTGTCAGGAAGCAGGAGGCAGATGTCATGCATGCAGAGATTTGATTGGCTGACTGTGCTCAACCACAGCATTTTGGTTGGCTCGGAAATAAAACTTCTCAGGTAACCAGGTCTACAGGGGTTGGGGGGGGGGGGGTTGATGTGAGGCTACGCCGGCTGCAAGTTTCTGTAGTCGAGAAGGGGCGGGGTCAACGATGGGTGTGGCCAATGAACGACTTTGGTGGGAGGGGTTTATCTGAGGGTGCTTAAAGCCTATTGGCTGTCCTGAACATGTAAATTTGCAAGGTGCCCAAACAAAAGGGGAAAACACGTGTTACCCTGAAAACAAGGTGCAAGACCTCAGGATGCATAGAACGGTTTATGCATTTAGGTCAGTGTGTGTGTGAGAGTGTGTGTGAGGATATGGTGTGTGTGTGTGTGTGTGTGTGTGTGAGAGAGTGTCTGTGTGAACACAACAGTCACATGACGTGACAGATGATGAGTTTCTTTTGTTTGTTTACTTTGTTTTGAGTCGTTACAGAGTCCTGCAGTTGCTAACCTACTTCCTGGTTTTAGCATCAGTGCTGCAGGACTCTGTTACCTGGAGGTTAGGTGAAGGACCTGTGACCTTTGACCTCCTCTGTCATGTTACCTTCTAACTTCACCACCTTCTGACTTGTTTCAGGTACATCAATCACACAGAGGTCAAAGGTCATCAGCCTCACTTACCTCCTAAACTCTAATCTTATTCTCCTTTTTTTTTTTTTTCCCCTCCTTCAACCGGGACCAAAACCGGGGCTTTTGGCCTTCTGCCCCGGAAACCGACTGCGAAGAGTCCAGTTCAGAAACTCACTTCATCCTCTGACGTCTTTACTAACGATGAAAACTGGAAACAAAAACAAGGAACTCTGTTGGTTTTTAAAGTTTGTACTTTTAGTTTTTTGTTCCTTCTGTGACGCCATACATGTAACAGTGAATGTCTACAATGCTGCTGCTGCTGATGATGACGAAGATGAAGATGATGATTCAAACTCAAAGATGAATATATTTCTGTATATTCCTTTTGATTGTTTATTTTACTTTCGGTGCGTTGAAAACATGCAACTCTCCGTACGACGTCAGCGAAGCGACGGGAGGCGTCACACGTTCGAAACCGCCGGAACGACGACGACTCGCGAACGAGAGAGAACGACGTTGACTAATAAACGAATAGAAAGGAAAGCGGGAGAAGACTACGTCAGAACAATACTGCTCATGAACCACAGATCACCTCAATACACCAGAAATACCTCAGACTTTTCTACATTTAAAGTTCTGTTTCTATATTTTATTAGTTGCTTTGACAACTTGTAGTCACATGATATTTTATTGTGAACGTTTATTCTTTGTTTGACTTTTGTTTTTTACTCTTGGATTAGAGACGTTCATGTTTTTTTTCTCCAAACTGAAGAAGAAGAAGAAACGCTACCAGGTGACAGCAAAACTCGAACCTCCACGTTGTAAATAAAAATAACTTTTTTTTCTTTCTTTAACTTTTTTTTTCTTTTAGACTGATCTGATCTGAACTGCCGATATCATAAAACCACCTGGACTGAGCTGGACTTCCTCTCCTCTCTTCATTCCTCCTCCTCTCCTTTCATTTTCTTGTTTCTCAGCTTCTCTTCTTCTTCTCTGCTCGTCTTCTCATCTTTCTTCTGTCTTTTGATTCTTCCTCCTCTTATATCCTTCCTTCTCTCTCCTCTCTCGTCTTCCAGTTTCATCAAATAATCTGTTCTTCGTCTTTCTCTCCATTTCCTGATGTTGTCACTGCTGTGCCTTTGTTTTACTTCATCTGAACGATTCCACCTTTCTTTCTTCCTCTGGTTCCCTTCTTCACTTCCTTCCTGTGAATGAAAAGTCGCGTTTTCCTGAACATCACACCTGTGTATGTGTCTCAGATTAAAACGAAAAGTTAGATCATGTTCGATGAAATGAATCAAACTAATCAGAGAGAACCTGCAATAATCTTCTCTGCACATACTCAGGTGTGATCTCCCTGTGACTCTCAACCCTCTCAGACGAAGACAGACTGACAGACGCAGACTGACTCAGATCCAGGTGTTTCCAGGTGTTTTCAGGAACATATTACCTCATTAAAGCCACACGGGCAGAAACAGTGTGCTATAGGAAGGCGACTGCACTCGGTGCCGGTGGGAAGACGAGGCCGACGTTAACGTTCAGGATGAGAAACGCAGGGTCATCGTCACATGATCAGAAACCAAACACACGTGTTACCTGTGGTTTACATCAGGAAACATTCACCAGGAAGGAGTCGCACTGTGTCGGGGA
Source organism: Lates japonicus (assembly GCA_033238685.1). Lineage (NCBI taxonomy): Eukaryota > Metazoa > Chordata > Actinopteri > Centropomidae > Lates > Lates japonicus. The sequence continues at coordinate 11,058,425 of BRZM01000019.1, forward strand.
AATCAGAGGTAGCATTGTTAGCATCCCACAGTGAAACCAGTGGGGTATCTGACTGAAACCAAACGGGGACCAATCTGTTGAATGCTAACACACCTCTTCAACCAACCCAAGTGCCAATCCAGCCGACGTTCCCCGTCACGATGTGACGCCCAAAGCTCTTAGTTTCACCCTGTGTCAAATACAGTACATGTACTACTTTAACTCAGTTAGCTTGTACTGTTAGCACTGAGTTGGCTAACATATCACACTTGTATAGCGAACCTGCTAAAGAATAACCTTAGTAACTTTATGGTGACGGAATAAACGGCGAGCTAAAAGAATCGGAGTGAGAAAAGAGCCACGTGAACCAACATGGCCGCACTTCTGGGCTTCCACTGAGCGTGGGAAACGAGTCGTCGTCCGAGTCCTCCAGGTCATAAACCAGAGGAAACCTTAGACGAGTTTAACACTGTGATTGGAAAAGTACCAGACTCATGCTTTTTGTTTTTTAACAGAGAGCTGTGTTTTAAATGAAGCTGCAGAAGTCACGAAAAGATGATTTGTTTTAACGCTCAGGAGCCTCTTTAATATGTGCACCTGTACACCTGTACCTGTATACCTGTACACCTGTACCTACACCTGTGCACCTGTACCTGTACACCTGTACCTACACCTGTGCACCTGTACCTGTACCTGTGTACCTGTACAGTCTAATGTTGTATTGGATTGCATTAGACTGCACAGGTGTGCCTAATGAAGTCGACACTGAGTGTGTATAGTTTGCACACAACATATTGTATCTTTCAGGACTCCTGAGTTTTAAAATCACGTCTTGTGCTTCTTAAAATATTTGGTTTTTTTAAAACTTGTATTTAAACTTGTTTTTCTTGTCGTTTTCCACCAGCACAGATTTAAACACAGACAGACGTACAGTCCTGACCAGTGTGTCAGCTGACGTTATCGGTGGAGGACCCGGCGAGCAGCGTTTCCCCAGCTTTCATTAGAAGTCACCATTTAAAGGCTCGTTTTCGCTCGTTTTTGTGCAAGTGATGCTTCCATTTTTTTGGCCACTCAAGTGCCTGTGAGGACGAATCAAGAAGTCAGCACTACTTCTTGATTTCTCCTGAGCGTGTACAAATGTTGTTCCTGTCAGTAAACTCGGGCCTTAGTCAGCGACAGAAGGTTTACCTGAACAGAAAGCTGTGACGTCACATCCACCATGTGATAATATCTCTGACCTGTCGACCTGGTGAAACCTCCTCTGAGCTTCCTGCCTCTTTTTCTTTGTAGAACTAAAGATATCAGAGACAGTGTCTGATAATCCATCATTAACAGATGAACTGACCTGAAATCAGTGTTAAAGGCTTCCACCCTCTCAGGAAGAGGTGGGGGGCTCTGGAGGAGGGGGCAGTGACTGAATAACGGGTGGATCTGATTCAGGACTTTCCCAGGCATGTTGTTAACAAACCGCTGCTGTTACTCTCTTATCCTGAACAAACCAGGTGTGTAAAGATGGCAGCTTCCTGTTTGATATCGTGTTCGTAACATCAGATGTCAGTTCAGAAACCGTTAAAACAGGTCAAATAAAGAACCTTATTCACAGAGAGACGACACCTCTTTTCCTGTGTGTAAGACATGAAGCTGATGAGATAATAAAAGACATTTCTGTCTAATCTCACATCGGACAGAGCAGAGATCAAACTGAGAGGCGGCCATCTTTACAAAACCTCCTCCACCAGGACAGCGATGATGACGATGATGAAGGAAGAAGTGGTGTGAAATGTAAATCTTGTACCTTATGTTTCACTGTTGTAGCTCAACTGTAGAACACAGAGACAAACTTGTACTACTGATTTAACAGATATGCTATAAAAAAGAAACAGACTCTGTATGACTGTCCACACGCTGAGAGCTGGTTTTCATTACTGTAAAAAAAAAAAAACATTCCCGTCTTTTGGACTGAAGAAGTTGTGGGAAAAGTTGTTTTTGTCTTTTTCAAATATATAAATATATATGTACGTATACTACAGCAGATGGAAGAAATACACCCAGGCAGGAAGTTTCAAAGTAAAAAAAATAAAAAGCCCCCTTCCCCAGGTTCTGTCCATCCTGTTGTGATGCCGTTCAACGGTTTGAGTGGGTGCTTTTATTTTCTTATTTTCATTTTGAGAAGCAATGATTGTTGTAACATAGATGTTTAATTTGCAGTCCCCATGAAAACCCCCCTTGTTAGGAACTCTCTCTTTTTTAACTGTGGTGGTTTGTAGAGAAAAGCTCAGCGTCCGGATGTGGAGCTGCTGTTAGATCTGCCTAAAAAAAACAAAAACAAAAAAAGAAATAATGTGTTTGTCTGTGTGTGTGTGTGTGTGTGTGTGTGTTTGTGTGTGTTTTTGGGGCGTCTCTCTCTCTCTCTCTCTCTCTCTCTCCATAAATCTATTGTCTCTCTCTCTCTCTTCCTCTCCACCCAGTGCCAGGATCATCATGTATGAATGAATGTAGTTCTAGTCCTCAGCGCAGCGACGCCTCCCACACACACAAACACACACAGACACACAACCTGTTACTGCAAAGTCAAATAAAAATCACTGTAGAAAACAAAGGGTTATTTCAATTTTATCTTTTTGTATATGGAAATAAACATTAAATACTGTCAGATCATTTTACATGGCCGTCTGTGTGTGTGTGTGTTTTGTTGCTCTTCAGTCTTTGTTTTACAGCCAGAATCGAACCCTGCTCACTGCAGGTTGGTGGCATCATCATCATAAGGTCACTATCCCACTATTCATACTTCTCATCTTCTTTTTAGTTATGTTACTTATGATTCCACAGAGATCTTCTGACCAGGGCTGAGTAAACAAACACAGTACTCAGGGAAAGTACTGTTACTCGAGTAGAAGTACTCATACATGCAAAGTAACTCTTAATACATGACTTAGACAAACATGGAACCTGTCAGCTCAGAGTAACATGAGGAGGCTGTAAAGAATAAAAACTAAACCCTAAATATGTTTTTTTTAATCGCAGATTGAAGAAGTGATCCCTGAAACTAACTAAAAGTTTCCAATGTTAAAACGGTGCCGCCTCTCCCCATTGGAATGTTGTTTCGACCAATCACAAGCGGCTCCGTCAGCCGACCAATCAGCGTCTTGTCTGTCGATGTAGGGTAGCGTCTGACGTCACGGACTGTGACCCCGTGACCAAGACCGGAGCCGAGCGGAGCGGAGCGGCGGAGAAACAACGCCGGAAAAAAACGAGTGAAACCGGAGGAATGAGCTTCGAGTCGACGCTTTATCAACACAAACTTCAGCGCGCGCGCTTCTCTGGACGTTCAAACAAACTCGAGCTGTTTCTGTCGAAGAAGAAGAGAAGCTGGACGCTGAGCACAGCGACGGTGAGGCTACTCAGCTAGCTTTCCCGCGGTTAGCGTTAGCATAAACATTAGCTTTAACCTTCTCTTTCACTGTGACTGTTCGGCCTTATTTCGAGTCGTGTTTATTGTGTGGGTGAGAGAGTTTGTGTTTCTTGTACATGAGTTATTATTACACAGTGTTTCCCGGTGGTGTGTTAGTGTGTTAGCATCCAGCTCATGTTTGTGGTTCAGCGTCTCCTCCTGGTTGTTCAGTATCTGTTCGTGCTCGGTCATTGTGCATCGGTTTAGCATCGCTTTGTAATCGTTCTGCAGTGTTTGTTTCTTTGTGGTCGTTTTGTGTCTCTGTAGTTTTGTGTCTTCCTGGTGACCGTGGTGGCTGTACGCCTCTTTAACTGGTGATCTCTCTGATATGTAACGAGGTTACTGTTTAATCTGAGTAACTCGGTGAGGCTCAGTAACTTCCTGATTAACCTGTCCAGGTGTTACCTGAGCTCTGCTGCTGTGGTGATTTACTCTGCGTCTCTAAACTCCTCTGAGCAGGTTCTGGTTCAGGTATTATAACACAGGTGGTAATCCATATTGACTGAACGGCTGAGAGACTGTGCAGGACGAGGCTGTTCAGAGATCATCAGAGTTAAACCAGAGGAGGTTAAACTCCGTCCTGGTTGAAACTACCTGCCAGCTCTTTGTTTTTCTTTAAAGGAAACAGAGAATGAAAAGAAATGAACACATGGGTCATTTGGTGAATAATTTCTGTGTTTATTAATGTTGAGTCTGACTCTGCAGGACGAGGCTGACTTTGCAGACAGAGTCCTGCAGAGTCAGCCTCTCAGTCGTATCGACTGGTTCTTCCACCTGTGATGTGGAGCTCTGAGTAGTTTAGAGACGCAGAGTAAATCACCACGGCAGCAGAGCTCAGGTAACACCTGTCCACCTGGACAGGTTAATGTCACTGAGTTACTCAGGTGAGTAACGTCACTTTGTAGCACAGATCTGTGATCAGCAGCTGAAACACCAGGATGTGTCATGTGAAGAGCCTGTGGTCATTCATCAACCTTTAAGTCTTTTTTAATGGTTTTGTGTTAAATAGAAGAAAACTGGATTTTAACTTTGTCAATGATGGAGATGAGATTACTGTTAAACCTGCAGTTCAAAGGTCTGAGTTCAGACTTTGAAAGTAAAGGTTAATGAAGATTAATGAATCTTATCATAACAGAACACACTGATTTGTTTATATGAGGCTCGATGAGTTTTCAGAGTCCTGTACTCGTTTCCTGATTTAAATTTGTTCTCTCGTTCTCCAGGTCTTTACTTGTTGATCTGCTGCAGCCTGGACAGAAACACCAGCTCTCACCTCACAGTCCAAACAGGTGGGTGATGATGAGCTGAGTTATTATGAGTCATTATTGTAATCAGCCTCTTTCAGTCTTTGTATTCACTGTTAGTGTTAAAGTCCCAGATCAGACCTGGGTATTTAAAACATCTTCAGTATTTAATTTACTGCTATGTCGTATCATAACAGTTTGATCAGTGTCAGTCACGTCATCTGTCAGGGGTTTCAGTGATTGGTGTATATATACAGATAATACTCTCCACTGGCTTTGTTGTTTTAGCTTTGACCGTCCATTTATTTAGTCCTGTGTTTATTCAGATACACAATGTTTTAAAGCATTTTCAGAACAAACACTTCAATTCAATTAAACTTTATTTATATAGCACCAAATCACAACAAAAGTCATCTCAGACCGGACTCTTTAAATCAGCTTCTATAGGTAAAGTCAGTATTTAGAGTGACCTCCATTGGCCCTGAGCACAGCTCGATCTTCTTTCAGCACTGCCCAGAGGAAACCGTTCTGTCCACGCTTGTTTTCTAAAGACAACAGGAAGTCCTCCTGATTCCTCACATTTCTTTATAACAGTTTGAGTGTCCAGTGTGTTTGCTGATTCCCTTCGACAGTGGCCTCGCTGATGCAAAACTGTGATTTAATGTCTGATTGAAAGTTGGTTTCCAATGAGTTCAACTCCTACAACATGTGTGTGTCATGCTCAAGTCATGTCTTGCACAAACCTGGTGTAATAGACCTTTTTCATTTAGACGTGAAATAGTCGACAAATACAGGTGTTATCAGTGACATTATTTAATGCAGGTTTAAGAGCATCAGCTTCCTGCTGTCGCTCAAGTTTAAGAGGAGACTCCCATTTACACTTTTCACTTGAGCCTGTAGAAGCAGATGTTTTCTGTTTGTTAACACTGCATACACACTTCCTGTATTACCTGGTTGTATTCTAATGGAGAGACTGTGAAATAATTCTATATGCTCAGTATAGCATTGCTAAAACATCAATTCTAATGGTGGCATCAGACTTTTGCACTGCACTGTATGTGTGTGTGTTAATGTACATTCAGACCTTCAGACTGAAGTGAACTTGTGATTAGTTGATGGACATTTAAGATAGAAAATGAACAATCACATTTGTTGTTGTTGGTTCTTTAGGAGACAGTCGAGTGTCCATTTACTAAAACAGCCATGTAACGTTTGGAAAATGTTGTGGTTTGGCTGTAATGTTAAATATTAATGGGTAGTTTAGGGTCAATAGGTCACAGTGTGTTGATCATTTTCCTTGTGTTTCCTTCAGGTGTCTCCACTTTATCCACAGCTGCGAGTTGTCGTGAAGAAAAAGTTCTCTGAGACCAGACGATCCGTGATGAGTCCTGAAGGTGAGTTCATTTAGAGACAACACTGCAGCACTCAGCTGTCAGGAGACGATCTGAATGTTTACTCATTTGTCAAACTCTGTCTAAACCCAGCCGGTCGAGGCAGATGGCCCCTCCCACCCTGAGTCTGGTTCTGCTCGAGGTTTCTGCCTCTTAAAGGAAGTTTTTCCTCTCCACTGTCGCCTGGTGCTGCTCATGGTGGATCTGTTGGGTCTCTGTAAACTTTATAGACCTGCTCTATATGAACAGCCCCTCCAGATAACTTCTGTTGGGAACTGGTGCTATAGAAATATAACTGACTTGAAAACTGACTCTCAAATCTGCCTCTGTCAGTTCAACCATCTTCTCCAACATCTGCTCTTTTTTTGCATCACAGTGAAAAGTGTTGAGCATTTGTTAGCTCCAGCTCTCACGTGAAAAACATAAAGACACTCAACAGAGTGGCACACAGACTACACCTCCAGGTAATGTTGCTGCAAAGCGACACATACACACAAAACCAATCACCTGTTACAGAGAGCTCATAACAGGTGATAAATACAATATGTATATATAATAACATAAATACAGAAGAATGAAGAAGTAAATCTCATAGTATAATGAGGCATCTAAAAAACCAAAAACCAGCTGTGGCTGCTGTTGTGGTTGTGGCAGGAGTTGTTGTGTTGATTTGGTTCAGACTCATTTACAATAGTTTTTGTCTTTTGTGCAGGAGAAGACAACAGCAGCTGGAGATCCTGAAGAATCTGAAATGGAGAAAGAAAATGAAGAGGAAGATGTTGACTGGACACCATCATTCACTAATGTAGAAAAATGACCAATCAACCAACTGATCTACTACTCTAACCATCTCATCTAAACAAGATTCATTTCTCTAATCAACAAATCTATTCCAAAGGAAATCTAAATCTCTACACCCGTCATCTGTATCTGTCAGTCATCTATTGCTGTGTGTCCTGATTTGGTAAGGAAATAAAAGTATTGTCCTACTTTCATCCTCGGTGTGTGCTGTTGTTTCTGTGAGTTGCTCTAAAATAGACAGAACATTGATTTAAAAGCTTTGTCTAAGACAGTTTTGATCACATACTATACTGTGACATTTTCTGACCATTTTTGATGCCTTACTATACTGGGGTTAGTGAAGACCAAACCCTAACCCTAGTTTTTGATGCAGTATAACCCTAACCCTAAAGTATCATTGTAACCCTAACCCTACTGCATCAGTATCAGTACAACCCTAACCCTAACCTTAACCATTAACATAACCCTAACCCTAAAGTGTTATTATCAGTATAACCCTAACCCTAAGTTTCAGTATTAGCATAAACCTAACCCTAACCCTAATCAAGCAGTCTAGTAAATAATCAAGTAAGTAGTTAAGTGACACACTGCTCACACTTGATCACATTCAGAATATGATTTATTGTTTCAGTAGCCATAGTAGCAGCAGTATTTATTGAGCCAGGTCATCATTTCTTGTGACTTCTTTTAAAATTCACTCTTCTGAACATCACACTACACATCCAGCGCTGTTCTTCTTCACAGAGACTGAGAAGAGGGGGAGAAGAGAAGACCTTAAAACCATCACAAGCAGTCCAGCACGCCAAAGTGGGTCTGCAGCGTCTACTGTTCTGTGGGCTCAGCATGGCTATGAGAAGATAGACTCTGTGATAGTGGTTATGGAGAATGTAAAGAATAACAATGAAGAGTTGTTCATTGATCTTTGTTTACAGTGTTAGGTTCTTTACAATATCATGATGAAACAAAGCGAGAAAGGAAGACAAGACTTTTGGATAATAAACCTAAAGTATTCTGACATGATCAATATTTTTGAGGACTTCTTTGAAATATTTGTAAAGAAGGTGCTCTCTTAGAGAGATGCTGGGTGGCAACTGGCAATAACTTTGACAAGGCATTTTACTGAGAGAGATAGTTTTTGAGTTTTTGACGCTTGCTTACTATACTATGACATTTTTATTATACTATGACATTTTCACATTTTGATGCCTTACTATACTGCAGCTTTTTTCCATCTTTTGACACCTTACTATACTATGACTTTTTCACATCTTTTGACACCTTACTATACTATGACATTTTCACATTTATTGGCGCCTTACTACTGACATTTCCCAGCAATTTTTTGATGCCTTACTATACTATGACTTTTCTGACAATTTTGATGCCTTTATACTATGACTTTTCTGACCCGTTTTTAGCGCCTTACTATACTATGACATTTTCTGACCATTTTTAGCGCCTTACTATACTATGACACTTTTTTCACATTTATTGGCCTTACTATGACATTTTCGACAATTTTTGATCCCTTACTATACTATGACTTTTCTGACAATTTTTGATGCCTTATACTATGACTTTTCTGACCGTTTTTGACGCGCCACTATACTATGATATTTTTCATCTTTTGACATGCCACCTACTATGACTTTTCCTACGGCCACCTTACTATACTTCTGGCTTTTTTCCGCATCTTTTGTTTGCCCACTATACTATGACTTTTCCCCATCTTTTCCGCATACTACTGACATTTTTTCCACATTTATTGGCGCCTTACTATGACATTTTCTGACAATTTTTGATGCCTTACATACTGACTTTTCTGACAATTTTGATGCCTTACTATACTATGACTTTTCACAACCGTTTTTGATGCCTTACTATACTATGACTTTTCTGACCGTTTTGACGCCTTACTATACTATGACATTTTCCCATCTTTTCGCCTTACTATACTATGACATTTTCCACATCTTTTCACGCCTTACTATACTATGACTTTTTCTGACCGTTTTGGCCTTACTATTCTGACATTTTCCACATTTTGGCCTTGCATACTATGACTTTTTCACAGCCGTTTTGGCCTTACTATACTATGACATTTTTCACATCTTTTGGCTACTATACTATGACATTTTCATCTTTTGACTTACTATACTGGCTTTTCTAACCATTTTGATACCTTACTATACTACTGACTTTTTTCACATTTTTTTGATGCCTTACTATGCTAGCTTTTTGACAATTTTTGGCCTTACTATACTATGACATTTTCACATCTTTTGTGACTTACTATACTATGACTTTTCTAACCATTTGATGCCTTACTATACTGATATTTTTCTACAATCTTGGCGTATATTGTACTATGACATTTTGACCGTTTTGATGCCTTACTATGACATTTTTGACCATTTTGGCGCCTTACTATACTATGACTTTTCCTGACAATTTTGACGCCTTATACTATGATATTTTTTCCACATCTTTTGGCCTTACTATACTATGACATTTTTACATCTTTTCGCCTTACTATGCTGACTTTTTCTGACCCGTTTTAGCGCGCCTTACTATTGTATTTTCCCATCTTTTGGCATACTATACTATGACATTTTCACATCTTTTGATGCCTTACTATACTATGACATTTTTCACATCTTTAGGCGCCTTACTATACTATGACATTTTTCATCTTTTTGACAGCTTACTATACTACTGACTTTCTAACCATTTGATGTACTATACTATGACTTTTTTCATTTTTGATGCCTTACTATACTATGACTTTTTTTGACCGTTTGATGCCGTACTATACTATGACATTTTTCCACATCTTTTTAGCGCGCACTATACTATGACATTTTTCCACATCTTTTAATGACTTACTATACTATGACTTTCTGGCCGTTTTGGCCGCCTTACTATTCTGACATTTTCCACATTTTGACGCCTTACTATACTATGACTTTTCACATCTTTTGGCCTTATATACTATACTATGACTTTTCCTGACCATTTTTGATGCCTTACTGTACTATGACATTTTCTGACAATTTTGATGCCTTCCTATTCTGACATTTTTCATTTTTTGGCCTTACTATACTGATATTTTCACATCTTTTGGCCTTCTTACTATACTATGACATTTTCACATCTTTTGACGCCATACTATACTATGACATTTTCCCGCATTTAATGGCGCTGCCACTATGACATTTTCAGCAATTTTGATGCCTTACTATTACAAGCTTTTTCACATTTTGATACCTTACTATACTATGACTTTTTCTGACAATTTTTGGCCTTACTATACTATGACATTTCCCACATCTTTTGACTTACTATACTATGACTTTTCTAACCATTTTGATGCCTTACTATACTATGATATTTTTCACAATCTTTGGCCTTATTGTACTATGACATTTTTTTGACCGTTTTTGATGCCTTACTACTGACATTTTGACCATTTTTGACACCTTACTATACTATATGTTTTTCACAACAATTTTGATACCTTACTACTACTGCTGACATTTTTCCACATTTAATGACGCCTTACTATACTATGACTTTTTCTGACCGTTTTTGGCGCCTTACTATACTATGACTTTTTTTTTCTGACCGTTTTGATGCCTTACTATACTGTTTTTTTTTTGACCGTTTGATGCTGGTACTATACTATGACATTTTTTCCACATCTTTTGGCCTTACTATACTATGACATTTTTCACATCTTTTCCGCCTTACTATACTATGACTTTTCTGACCGTTTTGGCGCCTTACTATTCTGACATTTTCATTTTGACATACTATACTATGACTTTCTGACCGTTTTGTACTATACTATGACATTTTTCACATCACCCAGCGCCTTACTATACTATGACATTTTTCACATCTTTTATTGACTTACTATACTATGACTTTTTCTAACCATTTTGATGCCTTACTATACTATGACTTTTTTCCCATTTTGATGCCTATACTATGACTTTTCGACAATTTTTGGCCTTACTATACTGACATTTTTCATCTTTTATTGACTTACTATACCTATTTTCTAACCATTTTTGATGCCTTACTATACTGATATTTTTCACAATCTTTGGCCTTATTGTACTATGACATTTTTTGACCGTTTTGATGCCTTACTACCAGTGACTTTGACCATTTTGACACCTTACTATACTATGACTTTTCTGGCAATTTTTTGATGCCTTACTGTACTATGACATTTTTGACGTTTTGGCGCTGCCCTAACCACAATGACATTTTCACGTCTTTTGGCGCCTTACTATACTATGACATTTTTCCCATTTATTGGCCTTACTATACTATGACTTTTTCTGACCGTTTTGGCCTTACTACTATTCCTGACATTTTCATTTTTTGGCCTTCTTACTATACTATGACTTTTCGACCGTTTTTGGCCTTACTATCTCTGACTTTTTCCATCTTTTGGCGCCTTACTACTATGACTTTTCATTCATTTTAATTGCACAACCTGTAGCATTTCATGGTACAGTACCTTCCCTATTCTGACATTTTCACATCTTTTGGCGCCTTACTATACTACATGACATTTTTCACATCACCCCGGCATTACTATACTATGACTTTTCTGACAATTTTGATACTTACTATACTATGACATTTTTCCTGCTCTTTTGACGCCTTACTATACATGTTTTACATTTAATGACGCCTTACTATACTGTTTCTGGCCGTTTTGACGCCTTACTGCTCTACAGCTTTTCTGGCCGTTTTGGCGCTTACTATACTATGACTTTTTTGACGGCGTTTTACGATGCCGTACTATACTGTGACATTTTTCACTTTTGGCCTTACTATGCTATGACATTTTCCTTTTGGCATGCCCACTATGCCTGGCATTTTTTTCACATCTTTTGACGCCTTACTACCTACTAACTGACATTTTCATCTTTTGGCGCCTTACTATACTATGACATTTTTCACATCTTTCCGCTTACTATACATGACATTTTTTCATCTTTTGACGCCTTACTATACTGACATTTTTTCCCACATCTTTCACGCCTTACTATACTATGACTTTCTGACCGTTTTTGGCCTTACTATTCTGACATTTTCCACATTTTTGGCCGCCTTACTATACTATGACTTTTTCCTGACCGTTTTGACGCCTTACTATACTATGACATTTTCCACATCTTTGGCGTACCTATACCTGTTTTTCATCTTTGGCAGCTTACTATACTATGACTTTTTCTAACCATTTTTGATGCCTTACTATACTAAACTTTTTCACATTTTTGATGCCTTACTACTTCTATGACTTTTCTGTGCGTTTTTGATGCCTTACTATACTATGACTTTTTGACCGTTTGATGCGTACTATACTACCTTGTTTTTCACATCTTTTGACGCCTTACTATACATATATTTTCACATCTTTTGGCCTTACTATACTATGACTTTCAGCCATTTTGATGCCTTACTGTACTATGACATTTCTGACAATTTTTGATGCCTTCTGACATTTTTTCACATTTTTTGGCAGCCTTACTATACTATGATATTTTTTCACATCTTTTGGCCTTACTATACTATGACATTTTCCTCTTTTGACGCCATACTATACTATGACATTTTTCCACATTTAACTGGCATGCCACTGACATTTCAGCAATTTTTGATGCCTATACTATGACTTTTTCTGACCAGCTTTGATACTTACTGTACTATGACATTTTTTGACCATTTTTGATACCTTACTATGACATTTTCGATGATTTTTGATACCTTCCTATTCCCTGACATTTTTCACATTTTTTGATGCCTTACTATACTATGACATTTCATCTTTTGGCATACTATACTATGACATTTTTCACATCTTTTGACTTCTATACTGAAGCTTTTTTTTCCACATTTTGATGCCTTACTATACTATGACTTTTTTTCCACGTTTTTTTTGTTTTCTTACTATACTATGACTTTTCTGACAATTTTGACGCCTTACTATACTATGACATTTTTCACATCTTTTTGACTTACTATACTATGACTTTTCTAACCATTTTTGATGCCTTACTATACTATGATATTTTTCACAATCTTTGTGCAGCCTTATTATTACTATGACATTTTGACCGTTTTTGATGCTGCCACTATGACATTTTTGACCTTCCTTTGCTACTATCTTGACTTTTCGACAATTTTGATGCCTTACTGTACTATGACATTTTTGGCCGTTTTAAGCGCCTTACTATACAATGACATTTTCACATCTTTTGACGCCTTACTATACTATGACATTTTCACATCTTTGACGCCGCCACTATACTATAATAACATTTCCATCTTTTGACGCCTTACTATACTATGACATTTTCTGCATTTATTGGCGCCTATACTGACTTTTCTGACCGTTTTGGCCGCTTACTATACTATGACTTTTTCTGACCGTTTTTGACGCCTTACTATTCTGACATTTTTTCACATTTTTTGACGCCTTACTATACTATGACTTTTTCTGACCGTTTTTGACGCTTTACTGTACTATGACATTTTTGACGTTTTGATGCCTTACTATGACATTTCTGACAATTTTGATACCTTCTATTCTGACGTTTTTTCACATTTTTTGATGCCTTGCACATACTATGACATTTTCACATCTTTTTGACGCCTTACTATACTATGACATTTTCCTCTTTTTGGCTTCTTACTATACTATGACATTTTTCACATCTTTTGACTTACTATACTATGACTTTTTTTATTTTTGATGCCTTACTACTAGCTTTTCACATTTTGATGCCTTACTATACTATGACTTTTTTCACATTTTTGATGCCTATACTAAGCTTTTCTGACAATTTTGACGCCTTACTATACTATGACATTTTTCATCTTTGACACCTTACTATACTATGACTTTTTCTAACCATTTTGATGCCTTTTATACTAATGTTTTTCACAATCTTTGGCATGTATTGTACTATGACATTTTTTGTACGTTTGACACCTTACTATACTATGACTTTTTCCTGACAATTTTGGCCGCCTTACTATACCATTTTCACATCTTTTGGCCTTACTATACTATGACTTTTTCTGACCGTTTTTGGCCTTACTATACTACTGACATTTTTGACCGATTTTGATGCCGTACTATAGTATTTTCCTGACAATTTTGATGCCTTACTATACTATGACATTTTTTCATCTTTTGACCTTACTATACTATGACATTTTCACATCTTTTGACGCCTTACTATACTATGACATTTTTTCCACATCTTTTGACGCCTTACTATACTATGACATTTTTCACATTTGGGCCTTACTATACTATGACTTTCTGTATTTTTGATGCCTTACTGTACTATGACATTTTCTGACAACTTTTGATGCCTTCCACTATTCATTTTTCATTTTTTGACCTTACTATACTATGATATTTTTCACATCTTTTGGCTTACTATACTATGACTTTTTTCCCATTTTGATGCCTTACTATTCTGACATTTTTCACATTTTTTGACCTTACTATACTGACTTTCTGACCGCTTTTGGCCTTACTATCTATGACTTTTCCACATCTTTTGACGCCTTACTATACTATATTTTCTGACCATTTTTGATGCCTTACTGTACTATGACATTTTCTGACAATTTTTGATGCCTTACTATACTATGACTTTTTCTGACCGTTTTTGACGCCTTACTGTACTATGACATTTTTTCACATCTTTTGACGCCTTACTATACTATGACTTTTTTCTGACCATTTTTGATGCCTTACTGTACTATGACATTTTTTGACCGTTTTTGATGCCTTACTATGACATTTTCTGACAATTTTGATGCCTTCCTATTCTGACATTTTCACATTTTGATGCCTTACTATACTATGACATTTTCACATCTTTTGGCGCCTTACTATACTAAACATTTCCCACATCTTGTGTTACCTACTGACTTTTTCACATTTTGATGCCTTATACTGCAGCTTTTTACATTTTTTGATGCCTTACCTACTACTGGCTTTTTCTGACAATTTTTGGCCTTACTACTATGACATTTTTTCACATCTTTTGACGCCTTACTATACTATGACTTTTTCTAACCATTTTTGATGCCTTACTATACTATGATATTTTTTCACAATCTTTGACGCCTTATTGTACTATGACATTTTTTGACCGTTTTTGATGCCTTACTATGACATTTTTTGACCATTTTTGA
Organism: Lates japonicus; assembly: GCA_033238685.1. Taxonomy (NCBI): domain Eukaryota; kingdom Metazoa; phylum Chordata; class Actinopteri; family Centropomidae; genus Lates; species Lates japonicus. Next base: position 11,073,529 of record BRZM01000019.1, read on the forward strand.
CACCTTACTATACTATGACTTTTTCTGACAATTTTTGATGCCTTACTGTACTATGACATTTTGACCGTTTTGGCCTTCTTACTATACAATGATATTTTCATCTTCTGGCCTTACTATACTATGACATTTTTTCACATCTTTTGACGCCGCCTATACTGACATTTTTCACATTTATTGACGCCTTACTATGACATTTCTGACAATTTTGATGCCTTACTGTACTATGACTTTTCTACAGCCGTTTTTGGCGCCTTACATACTAGCATTTTCATCTTTTTTGGCCTTCTTACTATACTATGACTTTTCTGACCATTTTGATGCCACTGTACTGTGTTTTTGGCCGTTTTTTGATGCCTTACTATTCTGACATTTTTTCACATTTTTGATGCCTTACTATACTATGACATTTTCACATCTTTTGACGCCTTTTTATACTATGACATTTTTCACATCTTTTGACTTACTACTATACTACAGCTTTTTCACATTTTGATGCCTTACTATTCTGACATTTTTCACACACGGCCTTACTATACTATGGCTTTCTGACCCGTTTTTGGCCTTATACTATGACTTTTTTCCCACATCTTTGGCCTTACTATACTAGCAGCTTTTCTGACCATTTTTGATGCCTTCTATTCTGACGTTTTTTCACATTTTTGGCCTTACTATACTACCAATGTTACATCTTTTAGCGCCTTACTATACTACCTGTGTTTTCCACATCTTTTGGCCATACTATACTACCAACATTTTTTTCACATTTATTGGCATGCTTACTATGACATTTTTTCTGACAATTTTGATGCCTTACTATACTATGACTTTTCTGACCGTTTTTTGGCCTTACTGTACTATGACATTTCACATCTTTTGGCCTTACTATACTATGACTTTTCCTGACCATTTTGATGCCTTACTGTACTATGACATTTTTGACCCGTTTTTGATGCCTTACATGACATTTTTCGACAATTTTGATACCTTCCTATTCGACATTTTTTCACATTTTTTGATGCACACTATACTATGACATTTTTCCATCTTTTGACGCCTTACTATACTATGACATTTTCACATCTTTGGCCTTACTATACTATGACTTTTTCATTTTTGATGCCTTACTATACTATGACTTTTTCACATTTTGATGCCTTACTATACTATGACATTTCTGACAATTTTGACACCTTACTATACTATGACATTTTTTACATCTTTTGACTGCCACTATACTATGACTTTTCTAACCATTTTGATGCCTTACTATACTACTATGATATTTTCACAATCTTTGGCGCCTTATTGTACTGTAACATTTTGACCGTTTTGATGCCTTACTATGATGACATTTTAATACATTTTGACACCTTACTATACTACTGTTTTCTGACAATTTTGATGCTTACTGTACTATGACATTTTTTGACCGTTTGGCCTTATACTATACAATGACATTTTTCACATCTTTTAGCCTTACTATACTATGACTTTTTGACCGTTTTGACGCCTTACTATACTATGACTTTTTTGACGTTTGATGCCTTCTACTATGACATTTTCACATTTTTGACGCCTTACTATACTATGACATTTTGACCGTTTTAGTGCCGTGCTATAGTATGACTTTTCCTGACCATTTTGGCCTTACTATACTATGACATTTTTCAAATTTTTGATACCCTTACTATACTATGACATTTTTGACGGTTTTGATGCCTTATATACTATAACACTACAATATTTTGGCCTTACTGTACTGTTTTTTGTTCGTTTGGTACCTTACTATGCTACTGTGTTTTGACCCGTTTTGATGCGTACTATAGTATGACTTTTCTGGTGACCATTTGACTTACTATACTATGATATTTCATCTTTGACCTTATACTATAAATTTTTTGGCCATTTTGGTGCCCTTTCTCTAGAATTGCATTTTGATGCACTATGCTGTTGTTTTTCAAATTTTTGACATGCTACTACTTCTGACTTTTCAGCGGGCATTTTGACGCCTTACTATACCATGACATTTTCGTTTTGACCGTTTTGATGAGCAACATTGCCTAAACTATTCAAACTGCAAGTTAAGACAGTGACTGATGCAAAATAAACTTCTTACTGACCATTGTAAAACCTCAATAATCCTTTTTTCTTCATGGGCTGAAGTATTTCCTTGGTTTTAAGTTGAGTCTAGAGGAAAAAAAAATTAACATCAGCAAGTTTAAATATCATCAAAATAAGACATCAATGTAAAACAGAGTGTCTCCTAGGTACTGAAGTTCAAACTGTCAGAACATGGAAAAGTATGAGCTCTCAATCACAAAAGAAACAATTATATCTTAAAAAGCAGTATGAACATGATTAATAGTTTTAGAGTAAATACACTAACCATATATATCATATTCGTTTAGAAACAACGGAATAATATCTTGAGGTAAGCTTCTATCTGCTTTGGGTACTGAAATCATGACTGTTTAAAAAGATGAAACGAACCACAGTCAAAGTGAGATGAGATGGCCATGACTGAAAAGAAGAAAAAAGAAGAAGAAAAACACTGACCTTGTGTAAATCTTTATATTTTGTTCTGTCTGTAATTTATGATTCGGAGTTTGAGATCATGGCGAAAAATCAGAAACTAATCAGAACCTAATTTAAAATTCATTTGTTTATTTTGTTTTTGGTTTACTAAATTTGGTTGGAAAAAGGCCAGGCAATGTAGAAACTTTCAAATTACTTTTGTGAAGATTACACCAGTTTGTGGTCGGGGTTGTGTTTCCAGATGTCTGTGGAGTTTGAAAATCTCAATTAAACAGCGACATTTTAGCCATAAATTCTGTTTCATTTCAGTAAATATTGATTGATCAACATCACAAAGCAAAGATTAAAAGATGAAAGGAGAAAAAGTAGAGAAACTGAAAACAGATGCTGACGACCGCTCAGATTTATCATCTTTACCTGCATGCTTAAACGTGCTGCTGCAAACTGATGCTCAGTGTTGGTCATCCTCATGATGTCCGATAATAATCCATCAGAGGACCAAAGCAGCATGTTTTATTATTTTGCTTCATTGCTTTGTGTTTATACAATCGATCACTTCTGCCTCTGCGAACTGAGAACAGGTGTGTAAAGGTCTTTTCATAACCAGCGTGGCGAGAATAAACCAGACACGCTGACGCGGCACGTGGTACAATCTTGCCAGCTGTTTAATCGGCACGTTGAATTAGTCAGGTGATGGCGAGCTGTTTTTGCTTTTATGAAATATGCGGGAAAAAGAACATTTGGTATCCTGTCTGAGAGTGGCGGGGACACGAGGGAGCTTCACTGATTGGTCTGTTTGGAGCTGCACACTTGAAGAGGCTGAGGACACTGAACAACACTGAACTCTGAATTACATTTGAGATACGTTAGTTTTGTATCTGTAAAACAGCCTGTGATCTGTCCAGTGATTCTTTCTGACTACATTCATTAAAGTCAGTTTGTGGAATGCTTTCTTTAATAAGATTAATTATCAGTTCATTTGATATAGGCTCCAGCAGCATATGGTCCAGATGTCATAGTATAGTAAGGCGTCAAAAAATTCACACACCACAAAGGTGAAAACAGAAATAAAACTGGAGCTCAAAGTCAAACACAGTCAGTCATCAATAACGTCAAGGTTGATCTACAGAGAATATCAGCTCCTCTGTTGACCCTTGGCTCCATAGCCCTGTGGAAAGTGGACTAAACTGGTCCCAAACCAGCGGAATTAGCTCAGCTCGTCGCTCTCACACTGCTGATGTAAGCTTCTACTAAGAATGTAGAGCTGAAGGAAACTGGACTTCTGTTTCTTGAAGGTGTCCCCCCTTCAGTAGTTCTAAAAGCTGGAGTCCCAGGTGTTTGATCTTTGCCGGGGTTGTCACCTTGGAGGTGGTCCTCAGAGTCGTTGATGCATCCTGGATCAGCTTTTAGAACTGATTAAACCTTTCCAGGCGAAGGTGGCATCTTAAATCAGGTTACTCTCTCACAATCAAGTTCAGACTTGATGGTTTCTACTCACCACCATAGATGAAGCCTTAGTCGTCTCTCAGCACGTTCATGATCCTCAGCCAGGAAGTTCAGGTTTTCGAGAGTCCAGCTGAGGGTGAGAACATGTCTTCAACCCAGGTGTGAGGATGAGCTGCAGTTCTCTCCACACCACCAGGTGTCCACCAAGCAACAGGAACCAGCAGCCGTGTTGTGTTCAAATGAAGCACCCAGTGCGGGAAGAATGGCTTGCTCTGCTGCTTCAGGACTGTGAATGTCTGGTCCGCTGGAAACGTTCAGCGGCTGCGGTTTCTTAAAACAATGTTTCCTGGCTGAAGATCAAATCAATCTGTCAGACTCAGAAATGAAGTTCTACTTTATTTAAAAGACAAACATCTCTGAACAAAGAATCAGAGTGTGAGACAGAAATCTGATCTGAGGGCAGACCCGGACTGATCGGACAGGATAAGTTCTTTCACTCTACCCAGCTACTTATTTAATGGGATATAAAAAAATATATTGAAGAAAAATCTCCTTTTACAAAATAGTGACTGATCTGAATGTCGTTTCTTCTTGTGAAAAGCGAGCAATTTTTCAGTTTAGCATTAAGCCACATCACATGAGAATACTCACCCATCATACAGAGTGATATGCAGGAGCCTGGCTAGAAACATCTTAACATTTAATCAACAACTTGATCTGACAGCTAGACTTTCAAGATAAAAAACTCTCTGAGTTCGCTACGAAGATGATGGTGGGTCGCCAAAACAGCTTTACTATATATTGAACAGTTCTGTACAAAAGAAAGGCTGGAACATATTGAATCCTCCACTCTCAGTCTGAGCGCTGCTCTGCTCTGGTTGTTGATTCAGAGGTCATGACGGTCAACTGGAATATAAAGAAGTCTTTCATACATGAGAATGAATACACACGCGCTCTTGCTGTACCATGCCTATGCTCTGTGGTGGGCTGTGGCCTCGTAGACTATATTAATCGGTCAGTCAGTAAAGAACAGGAGGTACTGGGGACAACGGAAGGAAAAACCAATGTAGAGTGTGTTGTTGTTGTCCAGATCAGTATCACTGCTCCGTGGTGTCTCTGAACTCCACTGCAGGGATGATGGTGGACTGGACTCTGTGTCTGACAGTGGAGCTGTTCTCAGATCAGTTCAGACTGCAGCACTGAGTCATCTCACTTGTTCTGATTCCTCTGTCAGTCACTGCTGGATGAAGCTCTCCTCTCCACTCTACCTCCCAGTAACATGGTCCAGACACAGTCCTCTTCACTCTCACCTTCATAAAGATCGTCACCTCCACCTGCAGAGAGAGAGTCAGAGCAGAGAGGAGGTGGATCAGTGTTTACAGAGACTCTTCATCAGCTGTCAGTGAAGCTGTCTGACAGATGGACAGATATACAGATGTGATGACTGGACTTGAGCAGAGCTTCTGCTCTGTACAAACACCACATGGTTCCAACATGTAATGATGCTTCTCTGAAATAAGAGGCTTCAGTCACACTGATCTCAGAGCTGTGACAAAGATCAAACTCCTCAGTTGTTCAGTGTTGAAATGAGACAACAAACAGTGTCAGATCAGATCTACTGCTTCCACAGTTTGATGAATGAGGACCAATTCAATTCAATTCAATTCAATTCAATTCAATTTATTTATATGGCATATATCACAACAAAAAGTCATCTCAAGGCACTTTCATATAAACGGGGTCTAGACCTGACTCTTTAAAATAGTGTTACAGAGAGAGACCCAACAGATCCACCATGAGCAGCACTAGGAGACAGTGGAGGAAAAAAACTTCCTTTGAAGCAGAAACCTCAAGCAGAACGGACTCAGGGTGGTGGCCATCTACCTCAAACCAAGGTGGGTTAAGAAGGAGAGAGAGGGGAGGGGGTGAGAGAATAGCGAAAGAAGAACATAGCATAACACAGGTTCCATATCAGATGTAAGGTGAGGTAATACAGTAATACAGCAGTAGTAATGATAGTAGTGATAATTAAAGTATTAACTGCTAACACAGCAATACAACTAATAGCAGTATAAGTAATTTGTAATTCTAGCAGCAGGTGTTGAGTGGAGTTGTAGGAGCAGCAGGAGACTTGTCATCACAGATCAGACTCTACAGCTCCAGAGAGAGAGGAGCTCAGTGCATCATGGGAGATCTCCCGGCAGTCTAGGCCTTTAGCAGCATAACTAAGGGATGGTTCAAGCCTGAGCCAACCCTAACTATAAGCTTTATCAAAGAGGAAAGTTTTAAGCCGACTCTTAAAGGTACAGAGGGTGTTTCTGCCTCCCGGACCGAGACTGGGAGAAGGTTCCACAGTAGAGGAGCCTGATAACTGAAGGCTCTGCCTCCCATTCTACTCTTAGAAACTCTGGGAACCACCAGTAAACCAGCATTCTGGGAGCGCAGAGTCCTGGTGGGACTGTAGGGGACTATGAGATCTTTAAGGTATGATGGAGCCTGACCATTAAGGGCTTTGTATGTGAGGAGGAGGATTTTGAATTCTATTCTGGATTTGACTGGGAGCCAATGTAGAGAAGCTAACACAGGAGAAATATGGTCTCTTTTCCTAGTTCCTGTCAGTAATCGTGCTGCAGCATTTTGAATCAGCTGCAGAGTCTTTAGAGACTTGTTGGGGCAGCCTGATAATAATGAATTACAGTAGTCCAGCCTAGAAGTAACAAATGCATGGACTAGTTTTTCTGCATCTTTTTGGGACAGAAAATGTCTAATTTTGGTGATATTACACAGGTGAAAGAAGGCAGTCCTAGAAGTTTGTTTTATGTGTGAGTTAAAGGACATATCCTGATCAAAGATGACTCCTAGATTCTTTACAGTGGAGCTGGGAGCCAGGGTAATGCCGTCTAGTGGAGCTACATCATTAGAAAGTTTATTTCTGATGTGTTCAGGACCAATTATAATGATTTCAGTTTTATCTGAGTTCAGTAGTAAAAAATTGCTTGTCATCCAAATTTTAATGTCCCTAAGACAAGCTTGGAGTTTGGCTAGATGATTGGTTTCATCTGGTTCCATTGACAGATAAAGCTGTGTATCATCTGCATAACAATGGAAATTTATGGAGTGTTTTCTGATAATATTGCCCAAGGGAAGCATATACAGAGTGAAGAGGATTGGTCCAAGCACTGACCCTTGTGGAACTCCATGTCTAACTTTTGTGTACATGGAGGAGTAGTTGTTAACATGTACAAACTGAAGCCTATCAGATAGATAGGACTTAAACCAGTTTAGTGCAGTTCCTTTAATACCAATAAAGTGCTCCAGTCTCTGTAAAAGGATGTGATGGTCAATCGTATCAAAAGCAGCACTGAGATCTAACAAGACAAGTACAGAAACAAGTCCGTTGTCTGATGTGATCAGGAGGTCGTTCGTAACTTTTACGAGTGCTGTCTCTGTGCTGTGATACAACCTAAATCCTGACTGAAAATCCTCAAATAAACTATTATCCTGTAGAAAGTCGCACAACTGTTTTGCAACTGCTTTCTCCAGGATCTTAGAAAGAAAGGGGAGGTTAGATATTGGTCTGTAATTGGTTAATACATCTGGAT
>BRZM01000020.1:0-40000 GCA_033238685.1 Lates japonicus
TAAACTGCTCCGAGCAGTTTAGAGACGAAGTGTAAATTAACATGGCAACAGACCTCAGGTAAAACCTGTCCACCTTTCATAGTACAGGTTAATCAGGAAGTTACACCTGACGTCACCAAGTTACTCCTGAAGTTACTCTGATAAGACAGTAACCTCACTTCGTAGAACAGGCCTCAGTTCACAGGATGTGATAACATGGAGACCTCCACCGACCGACAGGAAGTCAAACTACACAACATGAGAGGAACTACTTCCTGCTTCTGTTTGTTTCTAAGCAGAAGAAGAGAAAGAACCTCCTCCTCCTCCTCCTCCTCCTCCTCCTCCTCCTCCTCTTCTCCTCCTCTCTGTATGTCCAACATGAAATACTTTTACTGTGATTACACTGTGAGGTTCAGAGTACTCATGAACCTTGAACATAGTATCAGTACCTCTGACTCACCTCAGGTCATGATTGATTCATTGATTCATTGATTCATTGATCCAGGTGCAGACAGACAGGTCCAGTCAGTGAGACAGCTTATGGTGAACATCCTGCAGAACCACACCAGACTGGACTGGCCTGATCACTGTCCTCCACTGGAACCACTCAGGTACCAGAGCCAGAACCACACAGGACCAGGACCAGAACCATAAGTTCAGTCAACTTTCTGAATCATCTGATTCTCTCTCTCTCTGTGTAGCTCTGTGGAGTTGCTGCCACTCTTAGGTCAAAGGTCAGATCACTACACCGCCGTCATCGTAGAGGATCCAGACTCGTACGTGGGACGAGAGGTGAGACTCTGAACTTTAACCTGCATCACTTTGATTTGTTGATGTGATGAATGAACCCTGTGTGTGTCTCAGGTGATCCTGGACCTGCTGCAGTTCTCAGGTGTGGAGGTGAAGAGAGCGCTGAGCTCAGAGCTCCCCCTGCTGGACGCTCTGAAGATCACAACCCTGCCCTCCATCTACCTGCTGCACCCCAACGGCACACACACCCTGCTGCACGTGTGAGTGAACACACACACAGAATCTTTAGCATATTAGCATCATTCACAGATGCATTTACTCTCCTCCTCCTCCTCCTCCTCGTCTTTCAGTCAGAAGCGTCTGCGTTTCTTCTTCTCCTCCTTATTGAGGACGTTACCCGGCGTCCAGCGCAGGTTAAAGTCTGACAGCAGCAGTTCCACTGTCGGTCAGATCGGGGCGCCCTCGGGCAAACAGAGCACGGAGCCCTGGAGAGACTTTGACCGGTCAAAGGTGTACACAGCTGATCTAGAGTCAGCCCTCCACTACCTGCTGAGGGTGGAGTTAGCTACCCATAATACCCTGGAGGGGGAGGAGCTAAAGATCTTCAAGGACTTTGTCACTTTGGTCGCAAAGGTAACAACAGATTGGCGGGGGGTTCACTGTGATGCTGATTTAGCTCATGTAGCTAATGTAGCTAACATGGCTAATGTAGCTCATGTAGCTAACATGGCTAATGTAGCTCATGTATTCAGATTCAGATTCCTTTATTTGTCATTTTTATGTTGGTCTGTAAAAATGAAATAACTTTTCACATATAAAAACGTTGTTTCTAACATTGCTAACGTAGCTAATGTGGGTAACATGCCTGATGTAGCTAATGTTGCTAATGCAGTTAATATAATTAATGCCACCAATGCTAACACCTCAGAGGTCCTGCCTGCACCACCTCAGAGAACCTGTCTCTCTCTACCTGTGCAGTTGTATCCTGGTGGGGGTTCAGTAGTGAAGCTGATGGAGACTCTCTCTGATTGGCTGCTCAGTCTCCCGCTGCAGCGAATCCCCTACCAGGCCGTCCTGGACCTGGTGGACAACAAGATGAGGGTGAGACTCACAAACTGAACACACACACACATACAGAGAGTGGTGGCAGCTCACTTCCTGTTACCTGTCCAGATCTCAGGTGTGTTCCTGGGGGCGGAGCTTCGATGGGTTGGTTGTCAGGGCAGCAGGGCGGGGCTTCGAGGTTACCCGTGTTCTCTCTGGACTCTGTTTCATGTTCTGACCGTCCAACATGATGCCACACCCACTGCGCTGGACAACACAGGTAACACACACCTAACAGTGCACACACTATGCCTGCTGACAAGTACAACAACTCACACACCTGAGGTCCCCCTGTGTGTGTTTACCTGTGCAGGTCTGGAGGGCGAGGCGGCCCCAGTGTTGCAGGTGATGCGTCGGTACATCAGGACGTTCTTCGGCTGTGAGCAGTGCGGCCGACACTTTGAACAGGCAGCAGCTGTCAGCATGGACCGAGTCCAGGACCGAGAGCAACAGATACTGTGGCTGTGGAACCAACACAACATGGTCAACTACAGACTGGCCGGTACAGACACACACATACAGATATATATTTATATTTACTGTACACACACGTCACACTCAGGTTTCTCAGGACCTTGGTTGGGTTGACAGATGAGGAACTCTGACGTTATGACCGAAAACCCTGTTTCCTGGTCCAACTTCTCTGAGTCTCCTGTTTCCAGATGCTGCTGTGCTGAGTCCGTGATGTCTGAACAGATCTGAGCCCAGAAACTATTCTGAGTCATTCTACCGTTTTCACTGTGACGAGGAAGAGAAGAGGAAATGACTGCAGCTGATAGGTGACAGGTTTTAAACCAATTAACAAAAACAAAGTTTGACATCAGTGGTAAAAGCTGGTCCCCCTGATATAAGGTCTGGGTTTTTCAGGGTGTTCCTTGCTCTGAGCCACATCTTCATGTTTCAGTTGTCAGTCTTTTTCTGTTTTTAGCATTAGCACCAGCTGTTAGTTTTACAGGATGTTTCTTGCCCAAGGCTGGCTAGCTATGGTTGTCTTTTTTCACCTTAGCTGGGTGAAGCTAGCTAGCTAACACCAGCAGCACAGGAAGTGACTGATGACTGAAAAATGAAGATGTGGCTCATAGCAAGAATCACCCTGTAAACCCCAGAGCTTATATCTGGGGGACCTGCTTTTACCAGAGGGTGCTAACGTTAGCTAGGTTAGCTGGCTAAAGTTAGCACCCACTGACATCAAACTTTGTTTTTCTTGGTTTAAAACCTGTCACCTACAGTTCTACCTGCAGTAGAATGACGCTGAATAGTTTTTAACTGTATTTTCATCGGTCTTGATGTCAGAGTTAACGAGCGGACGTTAACAGCATCACTAAGCCTTTACATCCCCCTGAGCATCATGGGAACTGTATTTACAGAAGATATGATAGATATCAGGAGTTATTAATCCATATTAATCTGTTGCGCTGTCAATATATTCTGCCTCCCCCCTCCCTCCCCGCTCCTCCCCCCTCCAGGCTCTCTCAGTGACGACCCCCTCTTCCCTAAAGCTCCCTGGCCCAGCCCCTCCCTCTGCGCCTCCTGCCATGAGGAGAAAAACGGCGTCCACGTCTGGAACCAGGACAACGTCCTCCGTTTCCTCCAACATCACTACAGCGCCTCCAACCTGTCCCCCAAATACTCCCTGACCCCCCCACGACTCCCCGCTCCTCCTCCAAACTCTGATCCTCATCCTGTGCAGACCAGCCGGCCTCAGGAGGAGGAGCATCGTGGAGGAGGAGGAGGAGGAGGAGAGAGGAAGGAGGAGCAGCAGCCAGAGCCTCGACCTGGACACCAGGCTCAGAGGGGGGAGGATAGGAGAGAGGTGGTGAGGCACAGGGAGGGAGGAGGAGGAGGAGGAGTGTGGATCCTGGGTCTGGGTTTTAACAGCGTGGACATGAGTCTGTGTGTGGTCCTGTACGCCTGCTCCTGCCTCTTCCTCATGCTCCTCTTCTTCTTCTTCAAAGTCAGATCCAGGAGGTGGAAACTGCGACATTCCCGCCTCCACGTCTAACCCCGACCGAACCGGATCAGACCGGATTACAGAGAAACCAGGCTGGTCTAACCCAGGATCAGTTCAGGGCTGGGTATGGAAGTTAAAAAGTGCCAACATGAGAGTTTCTGTCCTCAGAGTTAATGTAGGAATATTCCAGTTAAATCTCAGCAGATGGTGGTTTAGTTTTACAGGTGAGCTCATGTCATTGACCAATAAGAAACCAGGTCACCAGTCGACCCTGTCAGCACTCACTACGTCACCGAGACTCTGAAACCAAATATTTCACAGAGCAGAGTAATCCAGAGCTGCAGGACTGATCCTGAAACCAGGAAGTAAGTTAGCATGTTAGCATGTTAGCACTTCCTGTTCCCTCGTCCCAAAGTCAGTGTGTTTCTGGTTAAATGTCTGAAATAAGGTCTGTGGTTTTAACACAAGCTCAAGACATTTTCAGGTTTTATTCTCCGACATAAAATGGGTCAGTAAATCCCCCACTCCTGATGTTTGAAGCTTTTACGTGTCTTAAAAAAGGCGGTTGCTAACGAGTGTCTAAATGAGACTACAGAGGTTGTCGGGGACGTTAACATGAAAACCCATCTACTCACCAGTCCACCTTTACAGCCTCGTTGTGTTTCTACTCACGCTCTTTCAAACTCTCACTAACTTTCTAAGAAGAAAGGCTCAGAGACAAGGACGAAAGACTAAAGACTGAGGACTGATGAACTAAACCTGGAAGGATCAGAAACTTTAGTTTATTTTCTGGAATAATCCAAAACACAATGAAAAAATCCCATTGGCTTTTTGTGGAGGGAACCAGGCTGATGCTAACTTCAGGACTGGACTACAGAAACACATCATCCCTGTGGGGCTCACTCTGACCTTCATTCTAGGACAAATTGCGACCTTTCTGAAAGATATTGCGATTTGATTTGTGATATATATCTATATACGGAGGAGAGGACTAACTGATGTTACAGAGACTTACAGACGTCTGTAGCAGCTTTTCTGTCTCTTAACGTAGCGAGTTGTCGACCTGTCTCCCCTGAGGCGGCGGCCATTTTGTATTTTGGGTTGGTGGGCGTTGCCACAGTCGCTTTGACTCAGGCCTCTTCTGATTGGTCTGTCACACAGTGACAACGATGAGCCCTGATTGAAGCTCTGGGTCAGAGTCAGGAGCTGGAAACAGAATCACAGAGTCTGAGCTTTGATCATCACATTAGATCAGATCAATAAATTCTTCAGACCCACTTCAGCTCATTCTTCATGGCTCTGACCGAACCATCCAGATTTCATTTTAATTGTGTTTTAGTTCAGGTTCAGTTTCTCTATGTGGGTTTAAATCCTGCAACAGCCTCTCATTTAGAACCATACCCAGACCTGAACCAGACCTGAACCAGACCAGGACTGGACGGGACTCGACTGGACTGGTTTTTGGATTGTAGTGGCTCAGATGTGGAACCTGGCCTGGACTTGTCATATTTAAAGACTCTGTTTTGAACCTGGTCTGGACTCTCAGGACTGGATTTATTTATCCTGAGACCAGGTGTGTTTTCAGACCTGTGTGTCAGACCTGGACTGGACCGGACCAGACCCTCAGGACTGGGTTTTGTGAGGAACATGATGACAGACCAGTGGCAGACTGGGACTGAACTGGATCAGACTGGTTGTTCTGATGGAGTATCAGAGTTCACTTTGTGCCAAATGTTTAACCTGCGGACAGACGACTCACCTGTTCACCTGCTCACCTGTCCTCTCAGGCTCCGCCTCCGTCTACACAAACACTGTGTGTGTGTGTGTGTGTTTGTGTGTGTGTGTCTTAACTGTGAAACAGTGAAACAGAAACCGTCCTGATGAATGAATCTCTGCAGAGACATTGATTGATTGATTGATTGATTGATTGATTGGAGGTATTATTGATCAGCTGATCATTGGTGTTGGTCCTGTAGGTCTTAGTTTTGTTGGATCTGGCAACACCTTGTGGCGGCTGCTGTCTCTTCATCTTAAACTCTAATTAAAGAACATGGAGGAAAAAAATTCTGAAGGTTGAAAAAAAAAGTACTTTTGAGAGATCCTGAGAAAACTTTTTTTTTTTTAATCTTCAGATTTTGTTTTTCTTCATGGCTCTGAAGAAAAATCAGCAGCTGATAAATGTATATTTTTCTAGAGACAGAAACAGAAGCAAACATGGCAGCGGTCTGTTGACGTATATAAAGTTCAGTTCTAAAAAAATGTGGTAACAATATATTTTTTAACATAAACATTTTTGGTAATTAATTAATCAACTTTGACCAGACATGTACAGAGTGAAAATAAACCAATGACAAAAGATTTACCAGTGAATATATCAAACACCGTCAATAACAACACAAATACAATTAAATTGTGTCAAATTAAGTTCAGATTAAAAACACGTCGACAGTTTGTTGTTGACGAGTCGTCTTTGTTAACATTAGATGAAGCTTTGACAGATAAAATAATAAGTTACTTGTTTTATATTATTTATCATTTCTGTCCTGACTCTTCTTATATTGCAGATAAACACAATAAATAGATATATCAGGGTTTTCAGCATTAAAACATTTTCAGTCGACGACTTTCTCTCTGTTTCACATCACTGTCACTTTCTCTAACGTTCTAACTCTGATGAAGGATTTTAGTCGTCAGACGTCTGGATCTTCAGTGATCAGAGAAACAAGCTGAACAAACGGTGGCTGATTTTTTAATTCTGGAGAGGAGGAGACCTCTGTGGAGAATTCAGCTCCTGAACCATCAACACTGAAGGAACCTGAACCTACAAATGAGCTGAGCTAACGTTAGCAGCTGCTCAGCGCACCGGAACAACACTGATGTTAATTCTGAATTCTGAATTAGACACAAATCACCAAAATTCACTGATTCAAAACCATTTCAGGCCTTGAATTTAGATGATAGAATTACAAAACTTTCCAGACTGCTGACAGCTGATCAGTTTATATTAAACACAGCTGACTGTGGTGAAGGTCATGTGACTGTTTGATAGGTGATGCCATCAAAATGCACCCTGACACCTTCACAATGTCCTCATAAGTTTGTCATTAAGTCCCTGATTTAATAAGTTTCACAGTTTGAATCAATAAAAAAAAATTTCAATGGAGGATAATTTTATGCAGAAATTAAACAAAAACAGAAAATGTTAAACAGTTATTTGACTTCACCACTGAGAATCATCAGGGTTTGCAGTGAAATCGTAATTGTAAGGTATTTTTTCCTAAATGTATTTCTGTCCAAATAAAATACAGATTTGGAAAGTGAAATTTAAAAAAAACATGAAATTGAAAAATTCTCCAATCGTACATAATGAAAGTCGAGATGGAAAATGACTGAAATCAAAATGTGGAATGGAAAAATTTTTCAGTCTGGGTATCTTGATTTGAGATTTCATACTTCTAGATTTTTTAATTTCACTTTCTGTTTTTAACTTGCCATTTTTAAATGTTTTATTTATTTTGACGTTTTCTGCCGTTTACATTTTCATGTTTCCTTTGGTTTTATTTATTTTCTATTTTAATATGACTTATTTTCTTTTTAAATTTATTTCTTTTCCTCCATTTATTTCATTTTCTCTTTCAACATAATTTATTTTTCTTTTTAATCATTTGTCTTTATTTTAACTTTTGATGTAGTATTTCATCAGTATTTCTGACTGAATTGATCTTCCATACTTGGTCTTGAACAGTTTGTGTCAGGTGAGTGTCGTCTGTTTGCTGCAGGTAAACTTGATCCTCTGTGTTTTATGTATTTATTCTGAGTTATTTCTCTGGTTCAGATGTTTCTGATGTGAAGTTTCTGGTGAATCAGGAGCAGCTGAAACCTGCCGGAGGTCAAACACACTCTGCTCCTCCGGATTTGTTTACTTTGTGTTGTTGTTGATTATGTTAATGAGATGTAAATAATGCGTCTGAATAAATCTTGTTGCTGCAGCTCTCCCTGACTCTCATGTTTACTGCAGCTCCAACATGAGTGACGCCGCCTCAAGCCTCAAGCCTCAAGCCTCTGAGCCTCTGAGCCTCTGAGCAAGGCAGCATTCAGGAGCCAGCTCCTCACTCAGATAATAAATAAAGACTTCGTCTGTGACTCGGTTTCCCAGCATGCTTCACTGCTGTCTGCCTGCAGCTGTAACGTCCATCAGAACATCAGGACCATGACGACACAACGAGTGATGGAGGTGGAGATAAAAACCATCAGAGAGCGAACAGAGGTGAAGATCAGGACGTCCTGACCTCAGATACTGTACACAGCCTCAATCCTCCTCCTCTTCCTCCTCCTCCTCTCCTGCTCCTCCTCCTCCTGCTCTTCCTGCTCCCTCTCCTCCTCTTCCTCCTCTTCCTGCTCCCTCTCCTCCTCCTCCTCTGCTCCTCCCTCTTCCCTCCTCCTCCCTCTTCCTCCTCCTCCTCCTCCTCCTCCTCCTCCTCTTCCTGCTCCTCCTCTTCCTCCTCCTCCTCCTCCTCCCCTTCCAACATCCACCCACTGTCTCTCTCTTTAATATTGGATAGAGAACTAAAGACAGATATCAAACCTCTCTCTCTCTCTCTCTCTCTCTCTCTCTCTCTACCTCTCTCTCTCTCTCTGTCTCTCTACCTCTCTCTCTCTCTCTGTCTCTCTACCTCTGTCTCTCTCTCTGTCTCTCTACCTGTCTGTCTCTCTACCTGTCTCTCTCTGTAACTGTCTCTCTCTACCTCTCTACCTGTCTGTCTCTCTACCTGTCTCCCTCTCATGTTTGAAACTAAACTGAACTATATGTGATGATGGAAGCTGAGGCTGCAAAAAGCTGCTGTGTGTCTTTTGTGTGTGTGTGACAACCTCTGTGCAGCTGCCACCAAGCAGCTCAATCTTCTTCCGGAGAGGACCTGAAATGGAGTGCGACGGTGTTTGGTGCTATACGTGTTGGTTCGCTAACATATGTGCTAAAATTATGGAGCATTTGAGAGAGATTAGCATGGCCCCTCTTAAGGATGACATAGGTGGTGGCGTACCATTTTCCATCAACATGGTTTTCCATCAAAAAGTATCATGGTCTGGTATGGCATCCAAAAATCATCAAATTATCGTTAAATCATCAAAATAACTGAACGGAGATTATTGGTGTCAAGGCAATTTAAGTAGTCGTAGATCTAATTGTGGCGTCAAAGGGATCAAAGGGTATTGTGATCCGGGTGTGGGTCAAGGAGTCTTCAAAGTGTTGTAATTATGGCAGGTCAAGAGCCGTTTAAGATAATAAGCGGTCTGGTGTGGGTGAACAGGTCATGCTGTGCTGGACGTCAAGGCCGTCAAGGGAGTTCGTACTATGGTGGGGCGTCAGGAGCCGTTAGAAATTAATCGTAGGAGGAGTGGGGAGTCAAGAGGTATCGTAGTCCTTTATGGTGTGGAAGAATCGTCAGATCATCAAGATCATCATATAGCGTGGTTTGAGATGACGCTGGACGGAATTATTGGGGTTGTCCAAGGAGCCATAAAGGTGTCACTGTTGATTAATGGGAGGTCAAGGAGGCGTCAAGAACAAGTTCCGCAGTTAATGATGAGGTCAAGAACCATCAAAAAATGCCAAAGTATAATACAGCATCAAAAACCATTAAAATGTATCTTAGTGGTAAAGCATCAAAAGCCATCAAAAGTGTCATAATAAAACATGCGTAAAAATGTGATACATTTTTTGATGGTTTTTTAGCTCATTACTATGACAGTTTTTCACCACTTATCATGGCTTACTATACTCTGAGATTTTTTGATGGTTTTTGGTGCCATGCTATACTGTGAAATTTTTTGACCATTTTTGACTTCTTACTATACTCTGACATTTTTTGGTGTTCTACTATACTATGACATTTTTTGATGGTTTTTGGACGACATACTATGCTATGACATTTACTGATGGCAGCAGGAAGTAGGAGGAGGAGGGTTGTTGTTGTCCGCTGCCCCTCCTCCCCTCACCAGGCGGCGGGAGGTTGTGTCTCTGGGAGGAATGCAAGGGGAGGGGCTGGGAGTTTGATCTTTTGTTCTCCTGCCCACAGCCCGCCAATCCTCGCTGTCCGAGTTAAAGGCTCATTGCATAAATTTCCCATCAGCCCCGTGACTGACAACAAGGACCGGAAAGCGGGTCAGACCGGGTCATAGTGACTCAGTGTAGGTACCGGGCTCACAGCACAGCAGCCAGGCCTCTGTATACTTTTGTTTTCTGTCTATGAAATGAAACCGCTTAGTCTTCTCCTTTGCTCTGTGCAGCTGCCTGGCAATAATCTTCTTCCGGAGAGAGACCTGCTCGTCGTGCGACAGTGTTGGTGCTATACGTGTTGGTTAATAACACATATACTAAAGTGGGTGATACAGAGAAGTGCTTGTGGCCCCTGCGCAAGGATGACACGCAAATTCGTGAGGCGTTCCTCATTTTCCATCAAAGCATGATTTTTCCATCAAAAAGTGTCATAGTCTGGTATGGCATCAAAAATCATCAGATTATCATTAAATCATCAAAAATAACTGAACAGAGGTAGCCAAGGTGTCAAAACCATTAAAAAGTATCATCGTCTAGTATAGCATCAAAAAGGATCAAAAAGTATTGTAGTCAGGTATGGCGTCAAAAATCTTTAAAAAATGTCATAGTATAATATAACGTCAAAAACCATTTAAAAATATCATAGTCTAGTATGGCATTAAAACAAGTCATACTATACTAGGGCATCAAAAACCATCAAAGAAATTCATACTATAGTAAGGCATCAAAACCCATTAAAAAGTATCATAGAAAAGTAAGGCGTCAAAAAGTATCATAGTCTGCTATGGTATGAAAAATCATCAAATCATCAAAATCATCACCTGTGTGGTTTAAGAATAACTGAACAGAGGTAGCCATGGTGTCAAAACCATAAAAAAGTATCACAGTGTAGGAAGGCGTCAAAAACCGTCAAAACAATTCACAGTGTAGTAGGGCGTCTAAAACCATCAAAAAATGCCTAAGTATAATACAGCATCAAAAACCATTAAAATGTATCTTAGTATGGTAAAGCATCAAAAGCCATCAAAAGTGTCATAATAAAACATGCGTAAAAATGTGATACATTTTTTGATGGTTTTTTAGCACATTACTATGACAGTTTTTCACCACTTATCATGGCTTACTATACTCTGAGATTTTTTGATGGTTTTTGGTGCTATGCTATACTGTGAAATTTTTTGACCATTTTGACTGCTTTACTATACTCTGACATTTTTTGGTGTTCTACTATACTATGACATTTTTTGATGGTTTTTGGACGACATACTATGCTATGACATTTACTGATGGCAGCAGGAAGTAGGAGGAGGAGGAGGGGGTTGTTGTTGTCGCTGCCCCTCCTCCCCTCACCAGGCGGCGGGAGGTTGTGTCTCTGGGAGGAATGCAAGGGGAGGGGCTGGGAGTTTGATCTTTTGTTCTCCTGCCCACAGCCCGCCAATCCTGGCTGTCCGAGTTAAAGGCTCATTGCATAAATTTCCCATCAGCCCCGTGACTGACAACAAGGACCGGAAAGCGGGTCAGACCGGGTCATAGTGACTCAGTGTAGGTACCGGGCTCACAGCACAGCAGCCAGGCCTCTGTATACTTTTGTTTTCTGTCAATGAAATGAAACCGCTTAGTCACTTGACTCCCGCACAACCTCTGTGCAGCTGCCACCATGACTCAATCTTCTTCCCGGAGAGAGAGCTATAAATGCGTGCGACAGTGTTGGTGCTATCGTGTTAGTTCGCTAACACATATACTAATTGGAGCGATACAGAGAAGATTAGCATGGCCCCTGCAGCAAGGATGACACGCAAATTCGTGAAGCGTTCCTCATTTTCCATCAAAGCATGATTTTTCCATCAAAAAGTGTCATAGTCTGGTATGGCATCAAAAATCATCAAATTATCATTAAATCATCAAAAATAACTGAACAGAGGTAGCCAAGGTGTCAAAAGGCAGAAACACCCTCTGTACCTTTAAGAGTCGGCTTAAAACTTTCCTCTTTGATAAAGCTTATAGTTAGGGTTGGCTCAGGCTTGAACCATCCCTTAGTTATGCTGCTATAGGCCTAGACTGCCGGGAGATCTCCCATGATGCACTGAGCTCCTCTCTCTTTCTCTCTCTCCATCAGTATTGATTCATATCCCATAAATACGTTACTAACTCAATATCTTCCTTTTCCCGCAGTATTGTGTTTTTCAGTCTCTCTCTCCTCTTCTGTCTCTTTCTGCAGGTATTTCTGCCTCTGGAGCTGTAGAGTCTGATCTGTGATGACAAGTCTCCTGCTGCTCCTACAACTCCACTCAACACCTGCTGCTATAATTACAAATTACTTATACTGCTATTAGTTGTATTGCTATGTTAGCAGTTAATACTTTAATTATCACTACTGTCATTACTACTGCTGTATTACTGGCCTCACCTTACATCTGATATGGAACCTGTGTTATGATATGCTAAACTGAGACTGACCTGCTTCATGGAGACAGCTGCTAAATACATTCATCAGTGTTGATCAGTTATTTATTTCAAACACTTTATTTCTGTCAGACTGAGTTAACCAGGACAAACTTTTCTAATAAAATCAACACAGTTGATTCGTTTTATTTTTAGTTTAGAACCAAATTCCTCTTTATTTCTGATTCTTTGTCGTTTCCTGTCCGATCAGTGATCAATAACCAGGTGTTCAACAGCTGTAAACACGAGGAACCAGGTCTCCCGCGTCGTTCGTTCGTTCGTTCCTACCCGGACAGCACGGGAGACGCACCGTTGCTACTGGATACAGCAGCAGCTTCGGGTGCTAACGATGCTAACGGCGGCTAATCCATTAGATGAGCGAAAAGAAACGTCACGGTTTGTATTCTGGCGTTTAAACGGTTAGACGGCGACGTCATCAGCGCGTTTGATTTTATCTGCGTGTTTCCCTGAGGAGCTAACTGAGCTAACAGGAGGATTAGCCGTTAGCCGTCAGATTTAGATCCAGCAGTATGAACCGTTAGCTACCCGCGGCTAGCAGCTGTTAGCTCCTCTGCGTGTGAACGGAAAGTCTCAGGTAATTTAATGACGCGACAGAAAAACAGAGTTAAACGGCGCTGAATCTACGGGAGCCGACAGGGATCTGAACCGACTCGTCCTGACGTTAAACTGGGACTAAAGCGACGTGAGTGAGGATCACACACACACACAGGTGAGTCTCTACTCCTGTGTGATGACATCAGATGACAAATAACAGGTAAATGTGACCTGTGGCGGGAAACTCAGCAGCTTTTTATTGCTAATCAGAGGAAGATGTTCGGTTTGACCTTCAGAAACAACCTGAACCGTCTGAGCTGCAGATTACAGGATTTACAGTCTGTTCCCTCACACCTGTCCAGGTGAGAGGGCTGTGTCATCAGCTGGGATTGATGTCACTGAGTCATTAACAAACCAGCTTCAAAGGTATATTAATAAACCTTTGAAGCTGCATCTGTTACTGAGGGTTTCACACCTGCTACCCAGAAACCTGACGTAGTTATAGATGCTAATTAAGGATCAATACATGATTAATCATCAGTTCAATTATCTGAGGGGTGGAGGAGGAGGGTTAGGAAGAGGGGTCTGAGGGGGTGTGGAGGAGGTGGAGGTTAGGGAGGAGGTCTGAGGGGTCTGAGGTGGAGGGTTAGGGAGGAGGTCTGAGGAGGTGTGAGGAGGCTGGGGGGGTGCAGGAGGCAGGAGGTCTGAGGTGGGAGGGGTTGAGGGGGTGTGAGGGTTAGGGAGGAGGTCTGAGGGGGTGTGAGGAGGTCTGAGGGGGTGTTCTGGATCCAGACTCAGACCTGTTCTGTTCCTTCAGGTTCTGCTGACGAGGACCTGGACTCATCAGGTGTCTGAACATGTCTGAGGCAGACCTGGACCTGAGCTGGTCCGGACTGGGTTGGAATGTTTCCCTCTTCATCCGTCTGGATCCTGGACCACTGACACCAACATGCCAGACTGTGATCCACTTGCTGTAGAGGAGCAGATGACAGCAGAGGAACGCAGTCCTCCCGGTCCCAGTCCCGGTCGTCCCCCCCTGGCAGAGAAGGCCCTGTCAGAGTCTTATGCCCGGCTGCGGTACCGGGACACGTCCCTGCTGATCTGGCAGCAGCAGCAGGAGGAGCTGCAGGCCGGCCCCCCTTCCACCTACCTGAACCGCAGCCAGTCCACCTGGTACAGCAGCTACGGGAACCAGGCTGTGCTGGTCCGGGACAAGAGGGGCCTGGAGGATGCAGAGAGCCGGTCCAGGATCTGCAGCGTCATGTAGACAGGAAACAGAAACCTGTGGGCGGACTGCTCAGAACACAGGACCTGGTTTAGACTGGGCTCTGGGAAGGGTTTGTGGTTTTAAAGTTGACCGAGTATAAAGGATCCAGATCCTGTCCACTGTTTTCATTCAGTGTTTGTTTTATATACAGAGGACTACAAAGACCAGAATGCACTGCAGCACTCTAGTTCTGTTTGTCTGCAAATGCAGCAGCTGGGGATTGTGGGAAATGTAGGAGTGACTGTGACTTAGCAGCAGTGTTCGAGTCCAACAGGCTGACACAGGTCATTCATGTTCTGGACCTGAGACCAGGAGGTTCAGTCACACCTGGATTTCTGGAAACATTTTAAACAAATAAAAGCAGCTGAACCCTGAAATGAAAAGTGGTTGATGTCAGTTATTAAACACCAAACTCTGTTTATAATTCTTGATATTTGTGTCAGTTTCCTGGCTGGATATCAGAGATTAATGCTGGTTTTTACCTTTACTTTCTGTTTAACCAGAAACATCACTATATCTCACTACCAGACTCCATTGACAAAAATGGATTTTACTGGGAGCTGCTGGAATACCACTGCCTCCATCTGTTAGTGTGTTTGTGTTACTGTGTGGTACTTTTACTTCAGTAATCTGATTACTTCTTCCACCCTGTAAAATCCCTGTTTTTGTCAATGGAGTCTGGTAGTGAAATATAGAGACGTTCCTGGTTAAACTAAAAGGATCTTCCTCTGTGAGACTCGCTCTGTTTTAGGAGGTGGATGTTTTTAAGGTGTGTGAATGAGAGTTGAGTCAGTTCATCAGTTTATGTGTTTATTTATGAAAACAAAGGAACTCAGAAAATAAGGATCCCATATCAGTAATTACATCAAATAATTCACTTGTTGGTTTTTTGTCGGTTCGTCCTCTCTCTCTTTCTCTCTCTGTGTCTCTACTCTATTGAGCGGAGTTCGATCTAAACCTCAGACAGCTACTATACAGCTACTATACAGTGCTCAAACATACGGAAGAAAGAACGTACGGCCGGAGTGCATGCAAATACATAAAATCACTTTTTTCCTTTTTCTTATTAAAATACAAAAATTAACTATTAGCATCAAAGCTCGACCATCAAACTAAAAACAAACAGAGGAGGGTTACTGTGGCAACGAGCTGTCCAACTGTCTGTCTGTCACACCGGGGGGGTGAGAGGGGGTGGGGGGATCCTTATTGATTGTTTTAGGTTGATTGGTTATTGATTAGTCTGTAAAATGTCTAAAATAAAACGAACTGTCTGTTTTTTCAAAAAGCTCAAACATGTTTCTTAAACCACATGGTAACAAATAAACCACCTTCACACGCCGAGGAAGGCCATGAGATCTGGTCAACAGCTCCAGAAACATGATTTATTTTTTTACAGATTCAGTCTGACATTAGAGGCTGGAAGCAGAAAGATCCTGAACCTGAACCAAAGCAGAACCGCAGACGCAACATTCACAACAGATCAAAACACTGATGCTGACTAAGACTCAGCTGCTAACAATGCTAATGGCTGCTAACCTGTCAGAGGAAACATCACAGTTTGTATTCTGTCGATTAAACGGTGACATCATTAGTGTGTTGAACTTTATCTATGCATTCCTCTGAAAAGCTAGCAGAGCCAACAGGAGCTAACAAGTCCAGAGCTCATCACAGCCAACGAACCCTGAACCTGAACCAAAGTAGAACCACACCTGACATGAGAGCCGATGGAAACAGTGCTGCGCTGCGTTTGGAGACATTATTCTTCTACGTTTTATTGTCGTGTTTCCAACATCATCACACAACCAAACTCCAACCTGGAGCCTCCCTCTCAAACACAGGTTACGATCGTTTGATCAGTGTATTAGGAACAGGTGATTTTTCTGGTCCGACCTGACGCGACCTTGAGACAAAAATTCAGGAAAAAAAAACTTTGATGCCGGCAACACAGGAAGACGTTTGTTTGGATGAAAGAGAAGAAATGGACTCTGTGGTCCTGCACTCCGATTGGCTCCTGTCTGAGCTGCAGCTCCGCCCACACAGACACACCTGGCACCTGCCCACAGCCCAACCTCATCGCATGTACCCAGAGGTCAGAGGTCAAAGGTCAAACGTAACAACAACAGATGGCTGACAATTGTAGAGACAGACGGACAGGTCGACAGGTGAACCTGATTTAACCTGGTTCGATCTGATTGGTCAACTCCCCCCGCCCCCACACCTGTCATCTGATGTTGTTTTTAAAGTTGGTCAGAGAATTGGAAATTCTAACGTCCTACAAGATGAAACCTTCCTCAGGTTTCAGAGACGCAGCGCTCTGACATTACGTCACCATGGCGGTCACGTGGTCGTCCATCACAATCAACCAATCACAGCTGAGTTGCACGAGTCGCACCCAGACCCGATCACAAACCTGCTGCTGTGGAGCCAGATCAAACTTAAGACCAGACATCAGGTGTTGGCCGCATCCCAAACGTAAGGAAGCTTCATAAGAAGGGTCTGAGTTCGTCTGAAGAATCAGCTGACTGCAGCAACCAATCAGGTGAGTACAGAGTTGTGACGTCATCAAAACATTGAACAGCTTCGTCACCACAGATCAAACTAAAACCTGTTGGTCTGTGGAGTTTTAACGAGTCTACGTCCAGTCAGCCAATCAGAACAAACTTTACTCAAACAAGATCAAATAAAATGATTTTGAAAGTCAATTAACTGATGAAATTTAAAGTGTTGATCAGTTTAATTTGAGCTGGAGAACATTATTTGAGTTAACGTCGTGTGAAAAGTTCCAAACTTTTTTTTATCAGACTCCTCGTGATGAGGCTCCGACTTTTATTTTGGACATTTTACAGACTAAAAACCTTTAAAAACAACAGTTACATAAAGGTTTCAAACAGAATGAAGTAACGATGAAGTAGTTGTTATTTTTCAGAACTTTTTACTTTGTTTTCCAGAACTTTTTGTCTGAACTTTCACCTCGTCATTTCCTACAAAAGCAGCTAAAATAATAAACTTTAAAACAGAGGAGGCGTTTTAACCTCCGACCTAAAACTGACGTCAGGACTCTTCCTTACATCTGGGACAGCTTTAAACTGAAGTATCTGTGGAAAGGTGGTGGTGGGGGGGTATGAGTGGTTTTGTTTTGTTTTGGCGGGGGAGACGGGGGGGTTTGGAACAGGACAGCGGTACAAAGACATTTTTATATAGAGAACCTTATAAGACACAAACAAGTTTCAGCACACAACCTGAAAAATCAAAGAAACAAAAATAAAGCAAATGTAGTGTTAAAAAAAAAAAAAAAGAAAAGAAAAGAAGTCTGTCTCGCTCTCTGGTGACAGAGCCGGCGCTGGGTGGGTGGTGGTGGGGTGCTGACCCGGGGGCAGACAGTAGGTTGTGGGTTGCAGGACCAGCAGAGGACGGGTTCGGTCTCAGAGGGTTGATGATGATCAGACTGGATCAGATTTCTCTTCGTTCTGATCGGAAATCAATTCTTTTTTATTAAATAAAAACCTGCAGACGCTAGGAACTCGCTGCAGAGAGATGGTGTGTCGCTCATTACCTGCTGCTCAGACAAACCGACTCAACGATTCATCAAAATAAACTGATTCAGACAGAAATTGTGTTTTTTTGTTCGCGATTCGTCTCTTATCAGAATGACTGAACGTCCCGTTTTAGCTTCAACGTTAAAACTCTGACGCTTCCTCTGTCTTCTCTATGAGCGATGATTCCTGGAGGTTTTGGTTTTCGTCTAGAAACCAAACTTTTTCAGCTCGGGTGACGATGGATGATTACAGACCTGATGACGACTTTGCTCTGTGGAAAGACTCCAATAGGTTTCTGTAAAATGTCCCATGATGCTTTGAGCTCGGAGGCGTCTCCACCATGAAAACAAGAAATCTGAGGAACGTAAAGTTTTCAGTCGTCGCCTGCTGACAGCTCCGCCTCCAAACCATCGATATCTGAACCTGGATCAGTGTAAAACCCACTGAGATCACCTCCTCCTCCTCCTCCATAGATGCTTCTGGAATGTGTTCAGAGGTCAGGGGTCACAGCCGGCCGTCCAATAAGACGAAGAAGACGAAGAAAGCCTTGATGAATTTGTTTGTTTCAGAGTTCAGAGAAGATCAGTCTGACTCCTGGGCAGGCAGGCAGGCAGGCAGGCAGGCTGCCCGTCTCCCTCCCTCCTCCCTCCTCCCTCCTCCTCCTCCTCTCGCTGTGAATTTGTCGCTTTCTTCTTCTTCTCTTCTGTCTCTCTGCATTCCACCAGGAAGAAAAAAAACAAAAAAAAAACAAACGACACTAGGAGCTAAAAAACAGGTCAGCCTATTTACATACAGTCTCCAAGTCTGGTGTGTGTGTGTGTGTGTGTGTGTGTGTGTGTGTGAGAGTGTGCGTGTGTTGTAAGAAGTTCAGAGTGTGTATCTCTGTCTTTTGTGTGTGTGTGTGGTCAGGATGGAAGTTTACATGATGTATGTTAATGTGTGTTTGCATGTGTTACCTGTATATACTGACTTCCTGTGTGTGTGTCGAGTGGATAGACCTCTGTGTGTGTGTGTGTGTGTGTTCAGTCTGTGTCGGAGGAAGAGGAGGTTCCTGTTGAGGAGCTGTCATCAGAGGAGGAAGAAGAGCTGCCACTCAAACGACTAGCCCCGCCTCCCGAGGCCCCGCCTCCTGCTGCCTTCTCTAAGTGGGGGAGGGGGAGGGGTGGGGGAGAGATGGGTTAATAAACACAATGTCATGGTCACTGGATTTCACACCCAGCCCCATCTACATCTGTTTATACAGCAGTTAGCTGCTAAATCAGAGATGCTAACTGTAAGCTAGTTGTCATGGTGCTAGCTCAGTTTCTGTTCATACAGACTGAAGGTCAGAGTGTTGTTGAGTGTGATCTTAGGAAATATGTTCCTTATTTTTACCTGTTATGTTTATTTAAATACTTGTAGCAGCATATTTATTGGATTTGAATGTTTCTATTGATAGAACCTATTGACTGTTTCCTGCTGTGTGATTTCTTGTTGGTTGAATGATTGTGATTTCTTCTGCTGGCTGCACAACAATCTGATAATAAAGATCGTTGACTTTATTGAACTGAATTGGAACTTTCATGTTTTTGTTGTTGTTCAATGAAAGAATTGATTAAAGTTCTACTCAAATAAATCAAAGTCAAAAATGTCGTCATTAAAATGTGTGAGAGTTTGCAGCAGTTTGTATGAATTACTTCAAAGCTCCAGTTCATTCATGAGTTCATGGGTCAACTCGTAACTTACGCAGTAGCTTCCTCTGTTTCTTCTGCAGACAGGACTTGACGTAGCGCTCCAGCTCTCGGAGTGTGGAGGGTTTGAGGGTTTCGAAGTCGATCTCTATCTCGTCGGGGTTGGAGTCCCTCAGCGACGGCTCTCTGGACTGGATGATGTGGACGACACGGCCCAGCTTCTCCCCCGGCAGCCGGTTGATGTCCAGACTCAGCTGGCGCTTCTCATCGTACGACATTGGCAGGGACGACTCCTCGCCATCGTCTCCGTTGGCCGAGCCGCCGCCCGACGTCTTGTTGCCTTTCTTAGGTTGCCTGGAAACACAGAGAGTGGCTCTGATTGGTCAGATATCTTTCAGATTCCACAGAGATCCGAATGTTAGAGCTCTAAAATCCTGCGGTCACTGAACCGTACCTGGTGGCGGTCACCGTGCTGTTGGCTTTCCTGGCCGGCGCCTTCTTCTGATTGGCCGGTTTGGGCTGTTGGGCCGCAGCCTTCGGCTTCTTCTCTTCCTCCATCTTGCCCTTGTTCCCTTTGTCTTTGTCTTTGTCCTTCTTCTTCTCCTTGTCTTTCTTCTCTTTCTTCTTCTTTGGCTTGCTGACCGGAGCCTGGGACAGGACAGCCAGCTGCTCGTGCACCGCCTTCAACTGGTGGAATAGACTAATTATCAAAACCTGAATCCTCAGATCAATATTTAGAAACGCCTTCAACTGATCAATCAATCTACTGATGGATCTACAATCACATATCAATATGTAGGCTCAATATTTTTGTTTCAAAAGCAAATGAAATCTGTGATATTAGAGAAGAAAACCAGGATGTTCTTGACCTGTGATTGCTCGGCAGCACCAACCTGCTCCTGTAGCTCAGCCAATCGCGAGGCTCGCTCCTCCCGTGGTAGTGGTTTTTCCTTCTTCTTTTTCTTGAAGTGAAGGCCCGGCGTGACATCACAAGGGCAAAATAGCGTTGAGGAACACAATCGACGTCGTCGCAACCCCAGAGGATCACAAATTTTATCCATTTCGTGTTGAGGGAGAGAGAGGTTCAATATGATGTCATCATCTCATCACCTGTCCTCAGGTGCAGGCGGTGTATATAGTGCGTGGAGATGTCACGGTGGTGTGTATAGTGAATGGTGGTGGTGTACAGGTGATGCTTACCATGGTGTGTTTAGTGCGTGGTGATGTCACGGCGTGTGTTTAGTGCAGACGTCACGCGGTGTTAGTGGGCGTGGTGACGTCACGGTGTGTATAGTGCGTAGATGTCACGGGCGGTGTGTTTAGTGCGTAGGACAGTCAATGCGTGTTTAGTGCGTAGGACAACACGTATGTGTGTATAGTGCGTAGGATGTCACCATGTGTATAGTGCGGTGATGTCACGGCGGTGTGTTTAGTGCGTGGTGATGTCACGGCGGTGTGTTTAGTGCGTGGTGATGTCACAGCGGTGTGTATAGTGCGTGGTGATGTCACGGCGGTGTGTTTAGTGCGTGGTGATGTTGGTTACCCGGACAGTGCTGAGGTCCATGGGGTGTTTGATGATGTCGTGGTAGTCGTGCAGCTCCAGTGCTTCGGCGTCCACTGGCTTGTAGAAAGGCCAGGCGTAGGCGGCGTGTTTCTTGGAGAGCATCTCCTTCAGGATGGCGTCGCAGTGCTTCATCTGCTCGCCCAGCTTGCCGCCCTTCCTGCTTCCAGCTCCTCCTCCTCCACCTCCCACCTCACCCCCCGCCACCTCCTCGCCCGTCTCACGGCGGGTCTTAGCGGGGCGGGCGGCAGCCTCGCGACGGGACGAGCCCAGTTTGGCTGGTTTGGCGTCCTGAGCGGATGGAGAGTCGGCACGACCGGCAGAGATCGCCGACGTGGTTGGAGTGGTGGTGTCGGCTTTCCTCTTCACACCTTTCTTCTGTTAGAGAGACAGACAGGCGGAGAGAGAGAGACAGACAGGTGGGGAGAGGAGAGACAGATGTGAGGGAGAGAGAGACAGATGGAGGAGAGAGACAGACAGGTGGAGAGAGACAGGACAGGAGGAGAGACAGAGACGGGTGGAGAGAGGAGAGAGAGACAGGTGGAGAGAGAGACAGACAGGTGGAGAGAGAGAGACAGACAGGTGGAGAGAGAGAGACAGACAGGTGGAGAGAGAGAAAAGTCAGCGTCCATCTTTTTTATTTAAGATCATGTGATGCTGTCTGGCTCTGCACTGCTGTTACCTTGACGACGGGCTGTGCAGATGGCATCATGGTTGCTGGGGGCTGCGGGGCAGACACAGGGGGCGTGGCCTGGACAGGTGTGGGCGTGGTGGAGATGACGGGCGTCTGAGAGGGGGAGGGGGAGGGGTAGGAGGGGGGAGGGGAGGCTGAGGACTCGGCCTGCTGACTCACTGAGACACAGAGAGAGTACTGTTACTACTGGAATGAAGTACAGCTGGTACCACTGTACTACACAATACCTATAATACTGCAGAAGTACATCCAATAGTACCATGCATTATAATAATACCTCATCTGTTTCTATGGCAACACTGCAGAAGTAATGGAGCCGTAAATCAAGGCACAGATGCAGTACCTGTGGTACAGTTACCACTGTAGTACATGACTTTAACTGAAGTAGTACCTGTGTTGGTGTCATTGCAGTATTTACCTGAAGTGTGAGCAGGAGTAGTAGTCCTGTATCTGTATTATTAGTGCTGTAGTAATACCGCAGTATTTACCTGTGGTGGCAGCGGCCGGCTGCTTGCTCTTGTTCTTTCCTTTGGGAGCTGGAGGCAGCAGAGCGACTTCCTCCTGAGGCATCTGAGCCACTTTCTGCAGGAAGATCTTCTCCAGAGCCTGAGCCATGAGCACGATGTCGTCTGTCGGCTGCAGAGGACACACCACTGTTAGAGTACTGAGGGTAGTACTGAGGGTAGTACTGAGGGTAGTACTGAGAGTAGTACTGAGAGTAGTACTGAGGGTAGTACTGAGAGTAGTACTGAGGGTAGTACTGAGGGTAGTACTGAGGGTAGTACTGAGAGTAGTACTGGGTGTAGTACAGAGTGTAGTACTGGGTGTAGTACTGAGGGTAGTACAGAGTGTAGTAATTGAGAGTAGTACTGGGTGTAGGCAATTATGGTAGTACAGAGTGTAGTACTGGGTGTAGTACAGAGTGTAGTACTGGGTGTAGTACTGAGAGTAGTACTGGGTGTAGTACAGAGTGTAGTACTGGGTGTAGTACAGAGGGTAGTACTGGGTGTAGTACAGAGGGTAGTACAGAGTGTAGTACTGGGTGTAGTAATTGGGTAGCACATGAGGTAGTACTCAGGTGTAGTAATTGAGGGTAGTACTGAGAGTAGTGCCTGGGTGTAGCATGAGTGTAGCACTGGGTGCAGTACAGAGGGTAGTACAGGAGGTAGTACTGGGGTGTAGTACTGGGTGTGAAAAGCAGTGTAGTAACAAGTAGTACCGAGGGTAGTACAGAGTGTAGTACTGGGTGTAGTACAGAGGGTAGTACAGAGTGTAGTACTGGGTGTAGTACATGAGGGTAGTACTGGGATGTAGTACTGGGTGTAGTACAGAGTGTAGTACTGTAGTACAGAGGGTAGTACAGAGTGTAGTACTGGGTGTAGTACTGAGGGTAGTACAGAGTGTAGTACTGGGTGTAGTACAGAGGGTAGTACAGAGTGTAGTACTGGGTGTAGTACAGAGTGTAGTACTGGGTGTAGTACCTTGTTATAGATGTAACAGTTGGTGAACATGGTGTTGAAGTCCTGCATGGCCTCACTGGCGCTCCAGTAATAATTGTTCTCCAGACGTTTCTTTATGGTTCCCATGTCCATCGGGTTCTTGATCACTTTGTGGTAGTCCTGGAAACATGGAGGTGATTAGCTTAGCTTAGCATAGTTAACATAAAAAAAGGAAACCACATCCACCGAGAAACACGGACTGTGTACTCAGTGTGTACTCAACGTGTTCAGTGTGTACTCAGCGTGTTCAGTGTGTACTCAGCGTGGACTCAGCGTGTTCTCAGTGTGTACTCAGTGTGTACAGTGTGTACTCAGCGTGTTCAGTGTGTACAGTGTGTACTCAGCGTGTACAGTGTGTACTCAGCATGTACAGTGTGTACTCAGCATGTTCAGTGTGTACTCAGCGTGTTCAGTGTGTACTCAGCGTGTACTCAACGTGTTCAGTGTGTATTCAGTGTGTACTCAGCGTGTTCAGTGTGTACTGTGTGTACTCAGCGTGTACAGTGTGTACTCAGCGTGTTCAGTGTGTACTCAGTGTGTACTCAGCATGTTCAGTGTGTACTCAGCGTGTACTCAACGTGTTCAGTGTGTACTCAGCGTGTTCAGTGTGTACTCAGCGTGTTCAGTGTGTACTCAGTGTGTACTCAACGTGTTCAGTGTGTACTCAGCGTGTACTCAACGTGTTCAGTGTGTACTCAGTGTGTTCAGTGTGTACTCAGCGTGTTCAGTGTGTACTCAGCGTGTTCAGTGTGTACTCAGTGTGTTCAGTGTGTACTCAGCGTGTACTCAGCGTGTTCAGTGTGTACTCAGTGTGTTCAGTGTGTACTCAGCGTGTTCAGTGTGTACTCAGCGTGTTCAGTGTGTACTCAGCGTGTACTCAGCGTGTTCAGTGTGTACTCAGCGTGTTCAGTGTGTACTCAGTGTGTACTAAGCGTGTACTCAGTGTGTACTCAGTGTGTACTCAGTGCGTTCAGTGTGTACTCAGTGTATACTCACAGACAGGCAGAGCTTGATGGCGTCCACAGGTTGGTAGAACGGCCATGCGAACTGATGTTTCCACAGAGTCTTCACCACCACGTTCTGCATGTACTGCAGCTGGTTGGTTTTCCTGAACAACACAAACACATGACGTCACGGACAAACTGAAGGACTCAGGTGTCTAACACACCTGAGGACATGTCACATGACCGGCGGTCACCTACCTGCCGGGTTTGGTGGGGTTGGTGACCTCGGGGGGTGGCGGGTTGGTGAGGGGAGGGGGGCTGGGGGGCGCAGCCTCGGGGGCGTCCGACATGGTGGACGACGGTGACGCAGCAATGCACCGTGGGACGGCAGTGTCTGACCTGAAGGTGAAAAAACTACTCCCTCTGAGGTCTGAGGGTGTGTGTGTGTGTGTGTGTGTGTGTGTGTGTGTGTGTGTGGGCACACAGGTGTGTCTTAGCGTGTGTTCAGTTCAGGTGTGGTCGGTGTTGATGCTTCAGCTCGATGTTTCCCCCGAGAAGACAAACTCCCATCGCACGACCTGAGGAGAGACACAGACGGCGTTAGCTCTCAGTCCTGTCAGAGATGAATTCTGGGTAAAGGAGCGGCCATGACACGATTCAGCTTCAAAAACACACACGATGAAATAAAACACTTTCTGTTGTTACATGTTCTCATACTTTTAACAGTTTCAGGCTGTTGGTGGGACAAAGCTCCTCTTCTGACAATATCTGACTCAGTGTTTGATGTCACAGAGGCGATCGATACGCAACATCATCATCAATCACTTCCACTCATATCAATCACAAACAGCAACTAAAACATCAGACATTTTGATTCCTGAGCTTCAACCAGACATTTAGATCAAACCATCCTTGTGTTTGGATGAGAACAGATCAGTCCTGTTCACTGTGAAGAAACCTTCACTGAAGCTACATTCACTTCCTGTTTGTCACATTAAAGCAGGAAACTGTGTGAAGCTCTCAGTGATAATGACCAGGACAGTTCAGTCTGCACCACTCACACTTTGTTCATTTCAAAATAAAGGCGCGTCCTACAGATGATGATGTAGTGTCAATCACTGGCCAGCAGTGTTGCAGCTGCAGCAGCGCCCCCTGGTGTTCACTCATATTTCAGGGTACCGTGGATAATTTTTGTCAATATTGTATTTTTATGTGGCCTAGAGTTTCAGGAGTTGACAGGAATTTAACCTGCTGGATTCAACCACCACAGATAATCATGTCACACTACAAGATAACCACAGCTCCTCCTCCTCTCTGTGGATTGAACTGAACAATAGCCAATCAGGAAGCAGCTGACCGAAGACGGACGCACAGTGAACAAGAGACATGGTCGTCCGCCATGTTTGTTTCCTCTGACGTGGTCAGATGTGGAGCTGTGAGAGTCCGGACTCTGGTGGTGAGTCTGTTGTGTGGTGTGTTGGACATCACACACTGTAAGAACTGTGACAATCTGACATGATCTGTCCTCAGGTGTGTGCTCTCTCATGTTTTCTACATCAGATAGGATTTTAATCATCTGTTAGTGTGAACCAGGATTAGATCAAAAATGGAGGCCCACAGGGGTCCATCCTCAGCCCACTTCACTTTACTTTATATATAAATAAGATCATCATCATTGTTCTTAAACCTCCATTTTTTTGCAGACAACAGAGTTTTATTTGTCTGAATCAGTGACTCTGACTCTTCCCCATTAAAACCTTTAATGGTTCCAGATTCAGATCAGAGGATTTAAGACTCTGTCAGATATTCTGACCCGGCCCCTTCTTCACTTTTAAACTTCAGAGTGAGAGAGTTCAGTTCACATGTTGAAACGAACGTGTTCAAACGTCCTGTTTGACCTGCTCCTCCAGTTTTCACAAACATCACCTGCTCCCGTCAGTTAAACCCTAAACATCGTCCTCATCTCCCAGTCTACATTGAACCAGAACCAGGGATCGGGTCCGTCTGAACCTCAGGACTGAACCGAGTCCTCATCAACTGCAGGGACCTGCAGAGAACCAGCTCTCACATCATGACCCCCCAACACTGAAGAGGACAAATGGACGGACTCTGACGAGGACAGACGCTGTTCACTGATCAATACGGCATCGATTCCAAAGATTATTATCTCAATCAATCATTTACATCTAGAAACATGGAAAATACCAAATTTAAACCTCATGGATAAAAACAGTTTGGTTTGGTCTCCACTGTCACAACAACCAGAGTTTGATCACGTGACTCGACTCGAGTCCAGATGTTAGCATTTAGCACGACTCCGACACATCAAAGCAGACGTCCTTAAAGACGTTTGGTGTTGGCGTTTTTAAATAAAACACAGCTGTTGGATCAGGACTAGGGATTTTTATGTGATTGACTATTGATTATAGATTAATAATTATTTTTTATACTTTACTTTCTAAAGAAAGTGTGTTTTTCCTCAGTGAAGAAATGACCCAACAACAATCCTCTGAAACAAAGTCTTTAAAGTTGAACTAACAGGAAGTAAAACAACAAAGATCTGTGGCCTCATAAGGGCAGCGAGTCAAAGCAACACATGAACGAACCAAAGCTACAACACAACACAGTTTATCACCAACATCACAATGTTTGTAAAGAGCGTTGTTATTTCTGAGCTGGAAATGTTCCCACACCAAACTCCTCCTGCTCTGAGTGTTTAAACTGTAACAGCGCCTCCTGCTGGTCACCACCACAGTGAAAATCATTATATTCATGACACGACCTCACTGATACAGACTGTTCAATTCCACGTGATTGACAAATTCTTAGTGATAAACAATCATCAATTAATCACACTCATCCCTGACCATGATATTTGTGTTCTGTTGTTGTTTAAATGCAGATTTTATTAAAACATATGTTCAGTAGTTAAACTGGAATATTTACAGGAAAAAAGTCAAACAACTTGTTCTAAACAGAAATGTAATTTAAAACTGACGATCGATCGATCTGGTTCAGTTTAAAGAGAAATACAGACAGAGCTTCTACGTCCTCAATTCATTTTAATCAGATGTTTGTGGAGAATATTTTAAAATCTCAGATTTCTGTCAGGCTGTGTGACTTTCAGTGGTGGAAGAAGTAATCAGATACTTTACTGGAGTAAAAGTACCACACAGTAACACAGACACACTAACAGATGGAGGCAGTGGTATTCCAGCAGCTCCCAGTAAAATCCCTCTTTTTGTCAATGGAGTCTGGTAGAGAGATATAGAGATGTTTCTGGTTAAACTAAAAGGATCTGACTCTTTAATAAGAGTTCTGTCTCTGACACCAAATAAACCTGAGCAGCACCAGGACACAATCTAACAACCAGGTGTGTTCAGGTGTAACTTCACTGACACACACAATGTGGGATCTTTAAGCGCTAAGTTTGACGCTGACACAACACGTTAATCAATCAGTTATAAAGACAGAAACTGATCAATACGTCGTCCACCGTTCAGACCACACATGTTCAGGCCTCTATGAGCTGCTGAGTGATTATTCGTCAGCAGCTTCAGTCTTTCTCCTCATTTTAAACATAAACTGATGAGAATCTGTTGCTGACTGTTCCAGCTGCAACTGATCATTATTTTCATCAGTTACTCTGCTGATTGAATCGTTTCAGTCATTTATTAAACGTTAAAAACGGACCACAGCAGCTTCACAGAGCTGAAGGTGACGTCTGTTGTGTTTTACCAAAAATAAAAACATTCCGTTTTAGAAAATCATCATCTGAGAAACTGAAAATAACAATTAATCAATAGTTTCTGACTCGTCATCAGTAACTCATTTTACATCAACTTCTTTTTACTTTTCACTTTAACAAACTCGTCTTTAACAGTTTGAGAAAAGGGTTTAAAATTATCGCCGCTCAACACGTTCGAGCTCAAATCTCATCGACCTTTTAATTTGGGCCCTCGAGTCGATTGATCTGCCATCAGTCCTGATAATCAGTTAATTAATTAATCAATTTAATTAGCTACATTTTCAGTAAAAATGGAAAATTATTCACCTGTAAAGTGACAATCTTTGGTCTGTTAATAAAAACACGTCTCCTCAGGCACCGATCACAACTTTCTGACAGTTTATAGACGACTGATTAATCATCTATATCTAATCGTCTTATCTTTGATCGATCAAAACTCCCAAACATTCAGTTTACAGCTAAAACAGGGGAAGGTGAACAATTTTACAACCAAGACTCTAATAACTGATCCGTTTCTGTCAATCGATTCATAGTTTAAGCTCTGACCTCTACCTGATCCTTACCCAAAACTCAGAACCAACACCTGTACCCCGGTCTACTGTAAACTCTACTGTGATTAGTCAATTAATCAATAAGACTGATTATTGATCGCC
This sequence comes from Lates japonicus, assembly GCA_033238685.1. Lineage (NCBI taxonomy): Eukaryota > Metazoa > Chordata > Actinopteri > Centropomidae > Lates > Lates japonicus. The sequence continues at coordinate 28,412 of BRZM01000020.1, forward strand.
TGACACGTTTCAACCAAACATGACAGATATTTCCAGGTTCCAGCTCCTCAGAGGATTTTACATCTCTGTGGGTCTGTGAGGGGTTATAAAGACCACCCAGACCCAGGTCTCATTTCACTCGTTTCAGGCCTTAAACCCTCTCTGGATCCCAACAGGTGCTGGTCCGGACTCATGTGTGTCCTCAGAGAGTCCTGCAGCGGTGTTCAACACCGGGACCACAAACCGCATGAGCCCCCCTCAGACCAGAAACTCGCCTCACAGAGACCGGCCTCCTACTAGCCTACTACACACCAAACACACCTCAAACCTCCCCTAACCTGTCCGGGTCTCGGTGGCGTCCTGCGGGGGATCAACAGATGTCGGAGTCCGGTGGCTGCTCGCTGCCTACTGCTGCTGCGGCTAACGAGGAGCTAACGGCTAACACTCACCGCTGCGACCGACAAACTCCACACATCCAGTCCACAGCAGCGCCATCCGCCGCCACACACACCGAGCCCCTTATTTACCGACCGTTTCCAGCAAGAAACCCGCTCCGGCTGCAGCGGCGGCTCCGGGGTCGGTGATCTGCGGGCTAACGGAGCAGCCCATTTATCTCGCTTTAAAAAGATGGCGGGCAAGCCGATGCAAAATATGAGCTAGGTCGCTAACTGACCGAGCTAGGCTACTTACCGAGCACGTAAAAGACCGTTAATTGTATTTTTAGCGGCGGTGGCGGCGTCTGAGCGCGCGCTGGAGGAGACACGGTGACATTTGTTCGGTTATGAAACGCGCAGGGAGCGGATCAGGTGGTTTAAAAATCTGATCTTTGCAGATGTTACCGCGGTGTTTGGCTAGCTAACGAGCCGTTAGCCTGTTAGCTGAGCTTTGTCTGAAGGCGCCGAGTAGCTCCGACACACCGACACCTCCTGCACTCTCCGGGACCAACCTCCGCTCCGTTTACCCGCTAATCCCCCCGCTACCGGTCAGACAGCCGTGTTTACTTTGTGTTCGGGTCCTCCGGTGCGTCCAGCGGCGGGATCCGGGCAGCTTTCTCAGAGGTTTTTATTTAGCCAAGTAGCATAATAGATGAGTTATCAGCTGTCTACCGTGTGCGCAGGCGCAGTAGCGAGCAGCATCATGCATGTTGTTGTAATCGGATTGGCTGGCCGGGTGGCCGTGGCGTTGTGATTGGTTGCGGGGTGTCTGCGGGGCTACGATTTGTTGCTGGGGGATATGAGGCGCTGTGATTGGACGGTGAGGTAGTTGGAGCGCGGTGACTGGCTGAGACGGCGAATGGGCTGCTGTGATTGGCTAGTGAGGTTTACGGGGTTCAGAATGGCGCCGGGGCTCGAACTGCGTTTCCCAGCATGCAGAGCGACAGCAGAGAGCCTGGGCCCGCTCTGCTCTGCAGCAGCAGATTTCTGATAAATTTACTGATCAATACTGATCAGTTATTGATAATTAGACGAATAACTGATCTTTAAATTGATTATATTGATCAGATGTACGGACAGAGTGACTAATCTGCTCTGAATACAGAGGAAATGAAACAGATTGATAGACATGATAGATTTATTGATTATATTGGGTTTTTGAGAGGACTGATACTCAGTAACTGACGTTTGTGATTTATTGATTATTTTTATTGCAGCTTTTTTAAAACGACAACATCACATATGTTCAGTTGTCTGTCTGAACTCTGGTCTCTCAGTCTGATTATCTGATGATATATATATTTATATATATAATGTTAAAACAGTGCCGGAGCTGTGATGACTAAAGCTGCATGATTAAATAAGATTATTAGGAAAGTGTGACGTGTGATGGCAGCGATGAATGTGTTGTTAATGTCTCTCTGCTGCCAGACCCTGAACAGTGAGGACAACATGCACCTGTCCACAGCTGCTCCATCAGCAGTAACCTCTTTAATGGAACATCAGTAGTTTTGTCTTTTCACAAACAATGTGCAGTGTAAGTAAAGTAGGTGAAACATGAGGAGCTGGAGCTCGACCCGGGCCGGTTCAGGACAGCAGGGCTCCATCTGCAATGAGATGCAGAATACACCGTTTATCACGTTTCCTCAAATGACATTAAAGCAGGAGTGAGGCCTGTGAGCGCCTCCTACAGGCTACACAGGTCATCACACTGATCCAACCACATCCTGTTCTTTAAGCCTGAAGGTGGCGCTAAAGGAAACATGAAGATTTATCACGTGACAGAAACACAGGAGCAGAGGTCTGATTATCAAGAAGCTTTATTGTCATCGTCAGAGTGAATATAATCATCATCATCATCATCATCATCAGTCCTGTTGCTATGGGCCTGTGCTGGACTGCAGGAGGCTGTTAACATGCAGCAGAGCCGAGCAGACAGACAGGTAGACAGACAGACAGGTACGGGGGTCGACAGAGGTAGGTTGGACAGACAGACGAGGGGCAGAGAGGTAGACAGGTAGTGAGGTAGGGGAACAGACAGACAGGTAGAGACAGACAGGTGGGGGACAGGTAGCTATTGTGTTATTTACATACAGGTAGGCAGATGCAATAGAAAGCTTATTGGCTGTCTTCCAAAGGCTCCGCCCCCCTCTCCTCTGTGTCGGCCAATCCTCTGTGAGGAGGGGCGGGCTCTGCAGGCTGGGGGGAGGGGTGTGAGGAGGAGGAGGAAGAGGAGGAGGCGGAGGAGGAGGACAGGGAGAGGGGGAGGTCTGAGGGTGGTTCAGTCTGTAGCCTCCCTCCCCCGTCTGCCTCGCCTGCCATCAGCCCCTCCTCCACCTGCCCGCCTCCCCCGCCCCCCCCCACGAGACCCGGCAAACTGCAGGTGAGGCAGGAGGGTGGCCGGCGCCTCCTTCTCCCTCTCCCTCTCCCCCACCGCCTCCCTCTCGCGGCGCTCGGTGTACAGCGGAGCCTCCAGGCCGAGGTAGGAGGCGCTGAGCTGCCGGAGGTCCAGCTCAAAGGGGCTGCCGCTGGGAGGCACCACAGCCTCTCCTCCCTGACCTCCACCTCCTCCTCCTCCTCCTCCCCCTCCTCTCTTAGCTTTACGGGGGTGGGAGGAGGCGGAGGTGGGGAGGCCATCAGGGAGGAGAGACTGGATCTTTGGGAGCCAACGTTTCCGGACTCTGCGAGCATTGGTGCACATGTCGGCGGCGATGACGTTCATCTCACTCTCCTTAAAGTTAGGAGCAAAGTTCTGACAGTAGACTGAGGAGGAGAGAGGAGAGGAGGAGGAGAGAGGAGGAGGAGAGAGGAGGAGGAGGAGGAGAGGAGAGAGGAGAGGAGAGAGGAGAGGAGAGAGGAGGAGAGAGGAGAGGAGAGAGGAGAGGAGAGGAGAGGAGGAGAGGAGGAGGAGAGAGGAGGAAGAGAGAGGAGAGGAGGAGGAGAGGGGAGAGGAGAGAGGAGGAGAGGAGAGAGGAGGAGAGGAGAGAGGAGGAGGAGGAGATGATGATGAAGATAATGAGCATCAGGAGCAAGAGTACAAGACAAAAGAAGAGGAGAAGGAAAAGGAGAACAGGTGGACGATGAGAGGGATGAAGGAGAGGAGGAGGAAAAGATGAGTAGGAAAAGGAGGAAGAAGATAAAGTGAGGAGGAGGGACAAAAAGGAAAAGGAAGCGTGAGGAGGAGGAGGAAGAAGAAGATGAAGAGAAGGAGGAGAAAGAACAGAACAAGAAGGAGGGAGGATGTAAGGGAGGAGACGACAATGAGGGGGAGGAAGAAAGAAATGTCTCAGTTCTTCCAAAATACAGAAAAAAGACGAGAAACCATGAGTCAGTGTGTGTGTGTGTGTGTGTGTGTGTAACTATCCTCGTGAGGACCAGGTTCAGTGTTACACCATGGGACTGAGGACATTCTGTCTGGTCCTCACGCCCTCAAAGACCTGGTCTAGACCTGGTTTTAGGGTCAGTGAAGGCAGCGATGTCCGAAGGATAGAGAAATTGATGTGTGTGTGTGTGTGTGTGTGTGTGTGCATCTTACGTTTAACAGTGTTTAACACTCGGTTGTCCAGGGGCTTTCGGCTCGGATCATTGGTGGAGGAGCGGATCCCCGTCCCACAGCTATTGGCCAGAGTGTTTCTATGGATACCATAACAACCCAATCAGCACCTATACGCAGCTTTAGATTACCTCGCTCTGCCGCTCTCTCTCTCTGTCTGAGACAATGTGACAGAGCAGTTATGTAAAGCAGCAGCTGGATCCTGGAGGAAGCTGCCGACTGTCAGAACATTCCGGAATGTTCAACACAGCCTCGTGTCCTGTGACGTCTGATGATGTCACATGACGCCTGATGATGTCAGAACATCAGGGCGTGACACGCAGTCCATGATGTCACCTCTTTTCCGTTCTTTATGAAACATGTTGGACATATTGAAGCAGAGCTGCAGCTAATCGATCATCTCGATTAATCTTTTAATTTGTAAAACATCACAAAACAACAAGTGAATTAAAATGTTTTGTCTGAACGGTTTAAAATCTAAATACAATCAATTTACTGTAACGTAAGAAAGGTTCCTTCTCTTGGAACCATAAAATATCTCAAACTAGTAATCGATTATCAGGATAGTTGAAGTGACCGTTGACCAGCTGGCAGAGGTTAAACTGATCGTCCAATCAGATATTGGTCTCATATATCAGAGTTTTCTGTAAACGCCGGCTGTTGTCTGGACATTACAAAATTTTCAGTCGACTACTTTCTCACTGTTTCAAGTCGCCGTCACTTTTTATAACATTTTAACTATAATCTTAAACAGGAGAAATAATTTTTGTCATTGGATAATTCAACTCCCAGTGAAAACCTCCCGAAATATGAACACTGAAGGAATGCTAACCTAAAAACAAGCTGAGCTAACGTTAGCAGCAGCTCAGACTGACTACACCGTGTTTGAATTATATTCTAACAGTTGATGACTTGAAAATTATGCTGAGTGTCATTTGCATTTACTATATAGCAAAATCAGAGAAAAATATCATTTGCATAATAATTTGGAACGCAGTATACTTCTGTCACCCAGCTGGATGTTGTATGCACTTATGAAAAACCCTGCATGCAGAGATAGAAACTGACGTATATCAATTTGGACATATATAAAAAGGAACATATAACCGTTTCACACGTCTACAAATATGGATGTATATCAGTTTTAGGTAAATGTGGACAATGACAAGAGACATGCTTTGCAGTCTTTATGCTAAGCTAGGCTAACCACCTCCTGGATCTCTCTTTGCAAACTCACAGAGGTGAAAACAGTTTGAAATATTTCAGCTCACCTGTCGAAAAACGTCGCCAGCAGCCTCCTGAGCAGCACCTTGTGTTTGACACCGGCACACAGGTGACAGTTCATCAGCTGACCTCGAGTCATGAACACACCTGAACCTGAGCACACACACATCAGAATAAATAACATTTATATAACTCTTAAGACTCTGTCTCAGCTCTTCCAGACAGTTTTCTGTTTAATGACCTTCATAACGAACCTGTTACCATGACAACACATTAGCAACTTAAAGAACAGAAACAAGAACTCATCTTTCCCTTCCCAGCTTTTTATTTGATCGTCATACCTGCCACCAGCTCCACCTTCTCCCCCGGGTCACCCTCAGTGTAGAGCGAAGGGTGACAGCGATACCCGATCTGACTGATCAGACTGGCAGGCAGGGCCATGTTGTCTCGCCCAACCAGCACGCAGGGCCGACGCTCGTTAGCCAATGGGAGCGGCAGCATCTCCATCTTCTCTTGGACTGGACCAATGAGAAACAAGGGGGACAAGAGGGGAGGCGGTCAGCAGCTGACAGAAGATATAAAAAGACTAAAGTGTAGTGAACCAGTTTTGAGGCCAATACTCAAGTGTCTTAAACTGCAGTTCCTCTACTGTCCACTAGATGCTGCATCAAGGTGAATGGGAAAACTACGAGGTAAGACTAATTTTAAGGGAACACATTGAAACAATCCGAATGTCCAGACTCCCCCATGCTTGCAGACACTCACAGACTTCCTGGAAAGTCCAACAAGTCCAGTCATCAAGTCTGCAACAACCAAGTGGACTTTCTCTGGACTTCCAGAGACTCTGAGGTGATGCAGTGATATTTGATGTTGCACTTATAGAGAATACACAAAGGCCTGAACATGTAGATTGTGTTTGTTATAATTTGCAGAGTTATACTTGTAAGGTTTGGCTTTTTTCCAGCAAACAAAATGGATTCAGAGTGCTGTCTCACAGTGCATTGTATTTGTCCAGCATCCTAAAGGGTCTAAAGTTTTTCCTCAACTATAGTTCCTGAGCCCCTATCAGGGACTATCAGGGAACAGTGCTGGACTCGTTCAACACTAATCTTGTAGTAGCTACAACTTCAACTTCATTCACACAATACGGAAACACTGTGATTCCAGTATCAATATCAGGAAAAGGGAGGGACACAATTACATTTCTTAATGTTTTTTGATATTAATCACAAAGTTACTGTATATTGTCAATACAAATTATCAAATGTCCTATTTTAATACAAGATTAGTGTAATTTGTCTAATCCTTGTGGTTCTTGATATATGGTGCAAACACAGCTCAAGGTCACAGCTCATCTGGTTCTTCAGTTCCTGGAACAGTTTGTTAAAAAGGAGCTAAATGGGTGGAGTTGTTTTGACAGTCCCATACTGCCGGTGTTGGCTCCAGTAATCCATCTATTTTCAGGGACTTATATTCAGAGGTACTCTCCCAGCACAAGAGGAACTGTGAGTAAATGTACATTGATTGGTCAAACACCTGTGTAAAACGTTATCTGTGTAAACAACAGGTCGTAAATCGTAAGAAATGGAACAGACAAATTGATCAACAGTGATGTGAATTTGAACGTCTCCTTTCCAACTCCCTTATTGTCATGAAATCTATAACACAAGGCAAACACAAAGCCCTGACCATGGCATCCTCCATCTTGTTTTTGTTGTCATAGAGACAGTTGTTGTTGTATGTTACGTAGAAATGACGTTGCTATACCATCATTTCTGTTGCCGACACGGATGCAAACAGAAAATAACCCTTCTAGTAGTCCTTGGGGGAGCTCCCCAGTGGGCAGGTCCACTCAGGGAGTCTCCATAATAATATAATAAGATATTATTATTATAATATAATAATATCTCTCGCACCACGATGTCACTTACTATAAGGGTTTCCGGGATGTCCGTAGATGTGTTGGTAGAGTCCAGGGTGGACAGTGTTGCCGTAGTAATCCTCCTCCAGCTCCTCCTCTGTGGGGGGATGAGAGGGAGGAGAGTCCGTGGGGAGACTGGATCCTCCCGGACTGGAGCGCCCCCCGCCTGCCAGCAGGTAGGACTGCAGCCCTGGAACCAAACCTCCACTTGCACCCAGATAACACAGAGCGCTGCTCCTGGAGGTCTGGAGGTCCCCGGCAATGTCCACCCTGAGGACAGAACAACAAGGAGGAGACAGATGATGTCCAGAGTGAGAGTTTTCCAATCACCAATAGCAGACAACAGAAATACTCAGCAAGCTACAGAGCAATCAACCAGGAATGCGTGCTTGCAAGTATTTGATTGGAGACCGCAGCACCTTCACAGATGATGCTGTTTTGTGTTACGACAAAAGCTGAGCCTACAGGCTGGTGTATGTTTAAAACGAACTCGCTCATATGAAGTATTGTCCGATATCATCCAGACACACAGATACAACAAATGTGGCTCTGGTCATAAGTTTTGGGTTGCCATATCTAATCCTCAGATTTCTTTCAGATTAGGTCCTCGTTCTTCAATTTTGGGTAGTTTTTCCACAGGTCTGTTTTGAATTGGGTCATATTGAAATGATACATGAGCACTGTGGAGGAGGATGAACAATGTTTTTACAAATGAGTCCCTGTTTCGTTTGTATCTCTGACATTTGTACAAGCACGCATTGAAGAAGGTTTTGCACAACACCACAGGTTGACAGCGGTAACACACCAACATCCTTGATCACAGTAGACATACTGAATCGGTGAGGGGGTTTAAGGTTGGGAACCACAGCTCCAGTCCACTCTGACACAAAAATGATCTGAACTTAACTCCTGTTTGTCCTTACCTGGCCTCCTCTCCTCCTGCTGCTGCTCCTCCGTTCTCCTCAGTAGGAGTGTCGGCTCTCTCCTGTTTGATCCTGCTGACAGCTAGCAGCAGCTCCTCGGGGCTCAGGGCTGGCTGGTCTGGACTAGCCTCCTGCAGCTGGGGGGCACTGTGCTGCTGCTGCTGCTGCTGGACCAGCGGGGTGTCGAAGCCCCCGAGCTCATCTGCTGAGGTTGTCTGTAATAAGATATGCTTGAAAGGTTGGAGTGTGGCCAGAGAAGGTTTCAGCCAACCAGCAGCTTCAGATTAAAAATGCATTGAGCTGCAGTTCCTCTAATGTCCACTAGATGCTGATCTGATCAAAGTCCAACTGTATTAAAGTGAAAAACTCCCAACTTCTCTCTGCAAACATAAAGTTAGTATAGTCTTTATAAAGGAAGTTCAGCATCGACTAACTCCCTTTATAGATTTTAAACCCTTCACATTAATGTTTGGACCTTAGACCACTGATGTTCAAAAATGCAAACTTTTGGTAGCGCAAGAAACATTACATATCAGTCAGGTTTGTAACAAAAACACAGTTTGAGTTACTTAAACCCAGTGATCTACTGCTAGCACATTAGCATTGTCAACAGGAGTTTGGGAGGTAAATGCTGCACCAACCGACACAGATTGTACAGCGTTATTTTTACGCTGTAATGTTAATACAACATTATTTAGTTGCGCATGGTAATTACTTCACGGTTGTGTCTAACATGGCAACCAAAACAGTCACAGTCTGGTGGGCTGATTTTGGTGTACCTGGACTAATTCACTTGCTCATGTGGACAGAGATCGTTTTTGTTTTAACATGCAGTTTTAAAAACGTAAAAGTGTGGACATAGCCTCAGGTTTTGGTCTACCTGGGACAACCCAGTCTATAAACAGCTCTGTGGGCATGGTCAAACCAACCTGTGAGTCGCAGCAGAGAGGCGAGGAGGAGGAAGAGGCCTTCATCATCATCAGCTCCATGCCTCGCTCCACGATGTTCTGGATCTGCAGGTACCCGGCGGTGTACATGAGCACCAGCTGCTCGCTGGCGGCCATGCTGAGGCGTCCTGTGTAGCAGAACGACAGAATCTGCTGGAAACACGTCGGCGTAACAGAGGACGGCAGCTCGAACACCGCCTGGGAGGAGGAGGAGGAGGAAGAGGATGATGAAGAGGAGTCAGCCGCAGAGCTGAACAGGTCTCTGAAGTACAGGGAGGAGGCGGCGAGGACGGCCCGGTGCGCCTTGAAGGCCTGACCCTGCACCAGGATCGAGACGTCACAGTAGTGACCCAGCAGCCGCTGCTCGTTCAGGCTGCCCAGCACGCTGCTGCCGAAGTCCGGGATCTCCACCTGCAGCAGCCCCTCCGACATGGTGGAGGCTGGAGGTCCAGACGAGGACGGGACAGGAAGTGAATGAAGGTTTGGACTAGATGGTGGCTAGGGGAGGACAGTCCTGACCAGCCAGAGTTAGCCTGATGGAGGAGGAGGGTGTTTAGGTGTCAGGGATGCTGCAGATCTGTCCGCCAAAACATCTCAGATACATAATGTTGTCGTGGATAAAACAGTTAGGTCAAAGGTCAAGGCTGGGGGAGGCAGAGGGAGGGAGGTTGTTGAGGTCTGAGGTGTTGAGTCAAATTGAGGTTGGGAGGAGGAGGAGACTGTAGATCATCAGGATGGAGGTCAGCTCAGTACAGGGAAACAGCTAGAGGGAGGAGGGGGGAGGAGAGAGAGAGAGGTGGGAGGGAGAGGGGGGAGGAGAGGTTTAAAGCATCAGTTTCACACCTTCTCATTTACCTGCAGAACAAACTGAGAAAACACTGATCACATCTGAGACTCTGACACCTCTGTGTTTCTGCCTCTTCTCCACCACACATCCGTCATTTCAGTATTTCATTATGACACATGAGAAAATTAAAACGCGATAAAATATAATGTGTTTAAAAAGTTATAAAATTAAGAAAATGAAGAAGATTTTTGAGGAAAAATAAACCTTTTTCAAAATGTGTCTTCTGCGGATGGTGTAACATGATGGAAAGCTCCGGAGAAAAACAAAGCAGTAAGGGACCCTTGTTTTGCCAAACATTCACATTTGATGTTGTGCATGAGAACGGGTTAAGATGGCCGACACAGGAGAGCCCCATGTGACCTGGGTCGGCCTCTCCAAAGCTGCTTGTAGCTGCCGGGTTAACTGCAGGATCAGGGGTCGCCTGGATCTACTGACGAGCCTTTGGTCATCAAACGGCGACATGTGGTTAGAGTCTGACATCAGACTCTCAGTGATTAATGCTGTGCTCCATTTACAACAGAGGTCAGAGGTCAGAGCTGGGAGTGATGGCGTTCCAATTGAGAAGTCAGAAAAACATGGCCGCTCTCAGAGTCTTTATAGACAACTTGAAAACAGATCTGCTCCTGAAGAACACCTGAGCTGTTAACATTAGAGTTTAACACAAACTCTTCAGAACGTTGTTAAACAGACGTTCACATTTCAAAACTGGAACATTAAACCATGAAGGTGAACTGATTCAAACGTATCTCAGACTAACTGTTGTTAGCAACAGCAGTTGATAATCCATCTTAAACAGGTTCAGGCTCAGTGGAGGAAAAGTCAAAGTTAAGACAGATCAAGGCTTCTCCTGAAGTTGGTCGCATTCACCTGGATCAAATCCTAACCCTGGTTACCATGGTTACCAAACAGGTAAGAGAGTATCTGCAGGTCAGGATGCTGTGGTCTGTAAACCCCTAATCCAGGTTTGTCAGATTTATAACATCGGGATAAAACCTCCTGAAATAAATGTGGTTAGTAATAACACAAAATAATGCTGAAAATCAAAGTGATGCTACATGGTGAAATTCAAACATGGTGAAGCAGTTGTTTGAACAACAGACAACAGTAGTTTGCTGGATGTATGAAGGTCACATGTGAAGAGGTAATAAAACTGTTTGTGTTCAGGACAGGAAGACGAATGTTTCAGTGTCTCAGTCATTTTAAATGTTCAGCTGTTATTCAGTTTAAGAAAATGAGCGCAGACTGAATCACTGAAATGTAAGAAGAGATGAATGAGAGAAGAAAGCAGGTAAAGTAAAACTCAATGTGTTTTATGTTGTTTCACACTGGAAAAAAGAAATAATGACATTAAATGAAAAGTGATGATCAACACGTGGAAATGAAAGTGAAAGTATGAAGTCAGAGATGTGGAGGTAGCGTGTTGTTAAAGGTCTGGTATTAAAACACGATCTGTATTCAGACACTTTATCCAGAAGGAAAAACATGTTAACACGAGGTGTAAATGTGATCAGTGTGATGGGACCTGCCTGAACACTTCTGGAGGTAGTCAGGTGATCTAACATGCCTGAAAACACAGATCACATGACCGTGTATACAGGGCATGAGCCTGTCGGTGTAAACAGGAAGTAGATTGCCTGCTCTGCAGAAAATACCATGAACGAAATTTAACTGTTGCAGCTGCTGATAAAGACACCGAGGTCAGAAACTCCTGTAATTCATTCACCGCTGGTGGTCGAGGCTGAAATGGGTCACGGAGCGTGA